>VBVR01000713.1:0-39334 GCA_011638315.1 Tetramorium parvispinum | reverse complement strand
AGGCTTATGCTTGTGTTTTTTATGCTTATTCTTGTGCTTTCTCTGAGGGGCTTGATTTATGTATCTATATTGTTCTGGTAGCTGCAAAGTTACATTATACAACTTAGCAATTTGCACATGTACATACATTTGTACGTTTAGACACAAACATATATGTATACATAAACATGTATATGTCTATTAATAATAAATTGATATTAAATATTTTTATTTAATGTAAAAACGTAAGTATACTTACTGGGCCAGGATGCAATCGGAAGCCAGCAAGCTGTACACTCGTTAAAGGTAATAGTTCCTTACCGCCTATAGGAGGTTTCTCGATGACTGATCTTAATGAGCTAAGAAAGAGAAAAAGGAATGAAACATGAAGGAAAAACTGGCGACGTTTCAATCTGGTTTGAGAATTTAAATTACCTGTTATCTTGATGTCCAGGTCTGTCTATAATACCAGGTAAATTTGGCAAAAAAGACGACAGCTGTTCTTTGAGCTTTTTACCACTGAATTTGCTATAGGAGTGTTCCAGACCATAATAAGCCATCAAATTTGTTGCCCCGGTGAGTTCACTTTCCCCTGAAAGAGCCAGCAGCACATTTATCTCGACACGCACAAGTCAGAGTTTCTTTATTTTTTTTTCAACTCTGTAGTCTCTAGTTGTACATAGTTTGCAATCAGTTACGATCTCTGTTCCGATTTCATAGAAATGATTCTCTCGTTACCTGGGGGTTCCTTCATCAGATAAAACGGTCCACTGTGGACAATGGAAGGGTTCTTCCCGAGGGAAATGGTCGTCTTTAGCGTTCCTGTAGAATCTTGACGAGACACGACTGGGGACCGTGCTCCTCTCGGCGAGGACTTTGGCGAGTATTGCTCCACTTTACTGCGAAACTGATCGCCCATCATCATCCTGTCGCTTCAGTTTCGCGCACCTTCACCAAAAGAAACGAGCAACAAAGAGAAGCACTTGCTGCGGAGGAGTAATATCGAAAGAGAGAATCAACTGTTTGACAAAAGCCGAGACACCTGACTTCTGTAGGCTGCCAGGTGCTAATGCTCTCTACTCCACTCGGCTCTACTCGACACAGTGTACTGCAGGTTTCTGCAACGTCGCTGACATCGAGCGCCGAGACGAGAAAGGCGATCCAGGTATACGCTCGCGAGGAAACGGATTGCGCGCATCGCCGCGCAATTGACTCGGAAGGCACGTCGACGGAAGGTCCGTCGGAATCCTCACTATCTCTTTCTCTCCACCGGTGTCTCTACGACGGCTCGCTGAAGAATCGCGTGAGAATCAAGTACGTTCACCGCCGATTGCCCGCTATCATGCTTCCCTCCGTCGTTGACGCTGGTCACGGATCACCGCGAATGCTTCTCTTGTCAAGCTCTACGCGAGGCAATTGCGCTACTCGGATCTGGCTCTCCGCACACACATAGCACGCAGCCGTTACGCGCGTCCACTCACGTCCACTCCACTTGTTCCTCGTTCCTTCGCCTCTGAGCCACTCGTCAGTCGAACCCCTTCTTCACCCGCGCCATACGCCACCAACGCCGTAAATCATATGCCTGCTCTTTTTAACTGAACTGGCTGCACTAGTTCAGAGGTTATTCTTTTCTCTCATATTGGAAGGAGAAAGATAACCTCTGAACTAGTGCAGCCAGTTCAGCTAAAAAGAACAGACCTCATATGTATTTGGTGTAGGTACGCACATGCATCCGAAAACGACATTGTCGGACGTAGCGATTGGCTGCCGGATAGAGAATTTCTAGAGACTCGAGAAATTTTCTATCCCGCAGCCAATCGCAACGTCCGACAATGTCGTTTTCGGATGCATGTAAAATACCAGCCTCGGTCCGAAATCTCGGTCCAAGATAGTCCGAGAAACGTGTAGCTAATAAAAATTCATCAAATATATAAATATGTATACATAAATATATGTATTGAAACTCGAAAGTAAAACAGCCGCGAGGTATGATTAAATCGTTTAAACGGCCGAGAATTTTATTTTGCGATTACAAATGTTAATGTGCAACGAATGTTACTGTATTGACGAGCTATAATTCAACAAGCTAGGAGGTTAATGTCACATGTTGTTAATCACACGGTTTCTCACGGCAGATGAATCCTGTTTTACGCACCATCCGAGCTTGCGTCCGCTCCGCGAGAGAGAGACGCGCCAAATACAGCACTTTACCCTCGGAGGCGGTAATATTTACGGAAGACGATCGCATGGTTGTCTGCTGGCATCCAGAGAAATTGTTCCCATACGAGTGCTCCTTACCGCTGCCTGAGGAGAAGCCTGACGCCTCCGTCCTCTGTATCGGAGACAAAGACGTCTCGGACGTTTTCCGGAAGAAGAAGCCGTATCAGATCGTGGAAGAGCTGGCGAAAATCACGTACACCACCAAGCACAGATGGTTTCCCAGGAGCAGAGACAAGAGAGCGAAAAACACGCAACCTGACAGGCCATACTTGTAGCGAAATGAGATGTAGCAAAAGTTGCTTGGCTCAGAGAAAGTACTGTATCTCAATCATCTTATACTTCCTGTAGTTATAGTTTGCAGGGAAAAAAGAAATTGTAAATGTACAAAGAAAATTGTTGTATTTGTCTGTATAAATTAACTGTTTACACACTTGGTGTGTCCCAATGTTTCTTTCAATTTCAAACAATTTAGCAACATACAATACTGCGAGTCTACATTTTTGCGTTATAAATTTGGTAGATATATTAGCATCAGTCTTTACAGTGTCAAACATACATGATTTTAATATGGCTACTTTTGGCTTAATTCTCTCTTTTTTTATTCAAAACAAGGAGCTCTTTGCCTTAAAAATATTTTATATATATGTATATTTACTTTGGTAAATTGCGCAATTTTATCATATATTACATATTCTATAAATTCGTAACCGATGGTGGAAACACATAATCACGTTACATTATATTATCTCGTCACATAAAGAGATTAATTATACATACATATACATATTATATTTATATCTGCACAGATAAAGTCTATCCTAAAGCTGATTTTTTTACATTACATCCATCTCACTCCACTTGCATTACAAATTGTGAGGGAAGAGCTGCCTCTCTCCCTCATGCATAAAAATTTCTAAAGCTTTATACAACAAATATCTACCAAATTCCTGCTTCTGTTGTATGCTCCATGTTGCCGCGATGCCATAGTACTCCCCACCTTTAGAGTTTCCTAAATGTTCCTTTCCTATTGCATCTATCATGGCAGCTTCTCTTGTATAAGCCTCTACTGGAATAATATTTTGAAAAACATGCAGACAGATTACACCGTGATCGCTGTTCCATACGTCGAGAATGCGGTTGACTTTTCTGTTTGTACTAATCGAACCATCCACCCATATTTTGAAAGCGTCATAAAGATGAGCGAAAGGTCTGGAACGTTTGCCTTTCCCAATATAAAATATAGCACTGAGGAAAATTGACCAGACTGCTGATTTTGTAAGATAAACGCTGCGATTTGGCAGGTCCTGCGTTATACGCGGATCCAACAACAAATAAGTGAAGGATGTTTTCGACGTGCCCTCGCGCCATCTCCGGGAGGGATCTGGCGATGCGAATTCTTGAAATACTTGCTTCTCCAGACTTTTGTAAGTATCCAGATGCTCTAACCAATCTCCAAGCTTTAAGTAAGGTCTCACTTTGTTGCTTAGCTGTTGAGTCCGATTTCTCGAAGCATTCTGCAGATTTGCTACAAATGAAGCAGGCTTAGCGTCCTGGATATTTCTTAAACGCAAAAGACGTTTCTGATAAAGCTGTCTAGTTGTATTGGTGATCGGGCCAGGTTGGTCACCAAGTTGTTTAAGCTCTTGTCTGAGAGCAACGTCATCGATAAACAATATCTTTTCTGGTAAACTCTGAGAAATCGATGTAGCGCCTGAAGTACCTGTATAATAGCCAAATTAGTTTTCAACTCTATCGATATACCTATGTATAATAATCCTATAATTGATTGAATAGTATTAACATTACTTCCAACTTACCAGACATGATCATTTTGACATCACATTCACTTCTGTTGGAAGTACTGGAAAATTGTTGGATAAGATTAGCTTGTTGATAAATCTTTTCTCAGATTTTTTTCTCGTTATAGACCAATAGGTGCGCGATGATTCGACGATTCAACTTGATACCAATTATAAGATAAAGATAAAAATTATAAATGTAAACTCACCTAAATGGCGTAAGACAAAGTCGTCGTTCTAATAAAACTACACCTTCTTCTGGATCTTCATATTTATATTCTTGCGCACTGATGTATGAAAGCAGAGACCTGCAATTCACAACATTCAAGTAATTATTCGTCAGTAATATTGTTCAGTAAAATATACTCTGTCTCACACACTCACGAGTTATCTTCAGCTTTGTGCATATCCGAGTCTTTTGTTCTCATTGTCAATAAATCTTCCATTTTCGTGGAATCGATACTTGTCGAGGAATGTGATTTTTGGAAATCCGGTAAATAAACTTGTTTCTTACATCGTACAGGTAAATTCACATCAGACAATGAATCCTTTTCTATAGGCGATCTATATAACGGAGCTACGTGAAATCTATCACTGTACCAATTTTTCGCATGTAAATTGCAAGTCTTGCTTATATTCATATTCAAATCTTCATTTAATATTTTCTTTGTATCACAGTCAATGCAATCTACAAAATTCTCCTTATGCGACGACGCAGACTCAGTTGCATATGGAGATTTTATATCATTAGAAGCTACTGAGGATTTTTTTTTCAGTGCGTTGTCAATATTAAATATATTTTTTCTGACTGTTATAAAATCGGCATTTACTTTATTATCATTTTCCAATTTTACGTTTTTCTTTTTATTGCTAAAATTGTCAAAAGATTCGTTGTCCGTCGCAATTTGACTGATACTATTACTTGGCTCTAAAAAATTTATATCACTGTTATTATCTATTACGTCATTCTCATCATATCTTTCTTCATCCAATTTTATTGCCAAATGGTTATTGCGTTGGCGTCTGATTACCGAACGTTTTTTGATATTCAATGATGAAAGTTCACTACTCGTATCTAGAATGTCGTGACGAGTTGTATCTTGAGCTGTCTCGAAAAAAATTGTTTTATCCAAATCAGCTGACTTTAATATACTATTGAAAGTAAATTCGTCAGAAGTGACATCGCTTTCATATCGACTGAATCTTTTTCTGCCAGAGCGAAACTTGTAGATTGACCGTTTTTTTCTTCTTGGGGTTGATTGAGCGATATATTTCTTGTACCAATTAAATTCAGAATATTGCATTTGAGTTTTGTGTTTGGGAGATTTCTTAAATCCCTTCCTTCTCAGAGAATTCATATGTGATGTCTTTGTTAAATTTCTCTTCTTCATATACTCTGGAGTAAAATTTGGCGATTTGCTAACAATCGAATCCGTGCAAATACTGGACGGTGTTAATGCAGTTTTACAAGTGTTTCTTCTCTCTCTCTTTCTATGACTTGGCGTATTAAAGTTCGGTGACATGCTAATGATGGAATTATTCAGGCTCGAGTATTGCCTTCTCGTACACGATGTGTCAAGTTTCAAGCTATCTTTACTTTTAGGATTCTTCTTTATTTTACATGGGAAATTCTTTGCTCTTCTTTGATAATACTTGTACTTGTAACGTGCATCTGCATCACTCTTGTCGGATGGGCTTGTTGCACAACTGCTTTCCTCCTGGTTGTTTCTTTTGTAAGACTGAAAGGTCTTATTAATAGTGCAGTTACTTGTTAATGACGAGGAAAGATGATTAATGATTTGACTGACAAGACACTTTTCCTGTTCCTGTTGCATAACATCAGAAAGATGTAGATTTGCAAAGTCAAAATCAAGATCAATAAACGGATAAATTGGCATTTCCTTCTTATCACGTCGCAAGAGATTATTCTGTATTTCAGCAGTTGACATGTGACTAGCTCTAAAGGAACATGCATCCAAGTCCATCTCACTTGACGATTTGGTTTCAGTAGCGACACATACATCCGATACACAGCTCAAATCTACAATCATCGAGGTAGAGTCTGACTTACAGTCGAGAGAAGAATCACTAGGCATCCTTTTTCGCGTCATGTCCGCTACATTTAATATTGTGTCGGTTGGCGCAACATACTCGGCGACTACGTCCCCGTTGGTAACCAAAACTTTATCTATAATATCAAGGACAAAAGGGTACAAATAATTTAAAGAAATTTATCCATGAACTATGTGCGGACTATGTTCTGCAGAGATATATCTTACCAAGTACTATATTATACTTTGGTTTATCATCCTCATCTTGAATACTTTCGCAGTGATTGGCAAGCATCGTCACAGCCTTAAAATACTTGCCATCAAAGGCGTAATGAAACGGACTACGTCCGTCATTGTCCAAACATAATGGATCGCCACCGTTCGCCAAAAGTAACTGTAGGATATTTCGTCTGCCCCAAGCTGCCGCTACATGAACCGGAGTCATTCCATCCGCTGATCTAAAAACACAAGGCTCAAAAACAGTTGTGCTGGCAACTTGCATTTGCCAGGGACAAATATGACAATACAGAGGGATTGTTGCAATTGCAGTTAGATTTACATTAGATTATACCTCACATTGGGATTGCCACCATGACGTAGGAACAGTTTAGTCACCTCTTCTGCGAATTCCTCTGAATTGTTGCCAATGACCAAGTGAAACGGAGTGACTCCGTGCATTGGAATTAAGACATTAGGATCTGCGTCTTTCTTCAGCAAAAGCGTTGTCACTTGCCTAGGGGAAATAGAAATAGAAAAAGGATTTACAAGTCGGATCGATAGTCTTTCAGCAAGTCCAATAATTGCAATTATCATCCTGTACCTTATGTTATTGTCCTCAAGCCCATCGCAGAGGGATGAAGCCAAAAATAGGTCGCCTTTTGTTTTTGGAGTCATTTCGGACAACATCCTCTCGTCTTTGTCCGGAGCTTTGTCTACGTGCACATCGGATGGCACGTCCGCCGGTATTTCTACATATATGTATATGATACTTTAACTTTTTTTCCTTAAAGTGCGACAGTCTCGTGCGATTCCCTCTATACCAATTCTATTGTTGCATCTAATGTATGACAAGTACGGAGTAGAAAACAATATACCGATGGATCGACATTAACTTGTCTCTGTTACAAACCAAAACAAATCAGAGAAATTCAAACTTTCGTGGAGCAAAAACAATTGGTTTGTTCTTTTTAACTGAACTGAACTGGCTGCACTAGTTCAGAGGTTATCCTTTTTCCTCCGTATTGGAAGGAGAAACATAACCTCTGAACTAGTGCAGCCAGTTCAGCTAAAAAGAACAGACCTATTGAAATCGAATTTGGAAAAGGCTGTACATACGTACAGAACGTTGCAAGTTTAATGGCTCCTGCACACAGAATGGAGTAGCTGTGATTGGCCGACCTAAGAATTACGGATGTTATTAAACCTGATTAACGGTGCCGTGTAAATGTACGGCCTGTTTTTTATCGCTGCACTGCTGCACTAGTGCACGAAGTTAGAATGAAACAAATATACTTTTTCTCTTTCTAACTTATTGCACTGGAGCAGTAATGCAGCAAAAAATAACAAACCCATATATATATATATTATATTACACTCCCGGACAGGAATGTCTACAAGTATGAAGTTGGCCGTATTCAGAGGTTATCTTTCTTCTTCTACTGTCTTCCATATTGAAAAGAAGAAGATAAACTCTGAACGCAGCCAACTTCATACTTGTAGGCATTCCTGTCCGAGAATGTATATATGCATATATACACAAACCAGTAGATGCCTGTGGTAGATGCAAATTCTAGTCGAATCTAATTTGCAACGCCAATAGTCTAGCAGCCATATTCCTTTTCAAAATTTGGACCAAATCTCTGATTGGTCATTAGCCATACGAACGAGGGGCGGCGCATCCAATGTCTCGTTAATACTGCTGCAACACGTTACATGTATACAGTAGCGCTCTTGCGAAATGCATTCAAAAGCATGCACGAGAGAAAGCAAGAGAAAGAGGGTATAGCAAAATGACTGGTAGATAATATCAATTTCGCACGCGTATTTCATAGGACGATTCTAAATTACTCGGTGTCGCCGCGCTCTTCCGACTTGCAAAGTCTCACTCTCTCCATCCAAACTGCACGTGCACGTGCACGTTTGTCTCTTACATGTGCGCGTACGTGCGTGCTTCTCCCGGGTGGTCACGAGAACGAACGTGAGGCCGTTTGGCGCCAACATAACCTCGAGCTGCGAGCCGCGACAACGGCATTTTTCAAATGCAACTTCGGTAGCTCGCCTGAAGGATGAAGGAGCTAGAGGAAACCAACTGCGAGGTAACGCGCTACAAGTGCAAATACAATTGTGTTCCAACTCTGTCTCTCGCGCGCGATACGATAACCTCTCGCCTCATTATTTCTCAATTTCTGTCGTGCTCGACACTTGATCTCGCAACACTTTTTTTTTCTTACACTCTACTTATTATCGAGAATGCAAGAACAATTGGCAGCGTTCACTTTATTTATCGTCGCCCTCCTCTCACCCTGTCGTCCTTTTCAGATTCGCAGGATCGTGAATCTTCAATTTCCTGTGTCAAACTGGTTGAGGAATCTCGAGTACGGTCAGTCTGCAAACCTCCAGGAGCACGACGACGTTAGCGATTGCCGTGGCGGATTTCTCCATAATGCGACGTACGCCTGGCTAAGTTACGGCTGCCACTTGATGGTCTTCAATGTGAAAACCGGAGAGAGCGTCAGTAGTTGGTCGTTTCGTGGCGTCGTAACTGCCGTCTCACAATTTCCTGCGCAACCTGGAGAATTCCCGTTGCTGCTCGTCGGAATAGATAATTGTGCGAGCAAACTGAAAGATTCTTCTGGTTTGCTATGTATATTTGATTGTACTACATCCCGTGTCTTGAGAGCTATCCGTGTAAGTTGTTAATTCATCCCCTCTGATCTGTTTTCTGAATCATGTTCATTTCTGATCATCACTGTTAAAACTTATTAATTATGATTGAGAGTTAAATGACAGTTTGCTTTCTCTCTCTCTCTTTCTTTTGTACTTTGCATCATGTATATGTATGTTTTATGCATGTAGATGCCATGTGGAATAGAGCAAGTATGCGTTGTAGCGGGTGGTGCAGAATGGGAGGAATTCAATGACAAGAGACCCGATAACGTACTCAGTGAAATGGATGGAATAGCCTGTGTAGCTTTGCGTAATCTTCACCATATCATGATTGATCTCCGGAGAACTGTATGGGACACGCACAACTTGTCTGTTGTTATGAACGAAACATCACCGGCAGAGATAGACTTTCCATCTGTGAAACAAATTATCGATAGACGTCAGTCCATTCGGGAAAAGCATGCAGCTTACAATTTGCTCAACAGCCGTAAGTTACAATACAAGTAATGCAATACAAGTAAATGATCAAGTTAGTCATTTGTCTCAAAGTCATGATGTTAAATATGAATGTGGAAAAGCTGGGAGATGCTCTATATCTATGCGTGTGTTCGTGTGTGTGAGTGAGATATTTACACACACACACACACACACACACACACGTCTTTAGGTAACAAATGCAAATGTTCTTTATATGAGGAATTTTATGTATGTATATATGTATATATATATATGTGTGTGTTTTCTCAGGTATAGAAAAGCACATTGGCTTCAACAGACAAGATTTCGAATCGTCTCTCTTGCTCGGCGAGACTCTGACCACCGCGATCATTAGTTCCACAAAGATTGGCTGTTTAATCTCCGGCTGTTTGGGCAGAGTGATAATTTGGCAGAACGACGGTTCTATAGGATGGATCAGCACGCCCGTCGATGAGAACATGACGGTCACACATTTGGCTTTGCTGGAACCCACGGATGATCCTAGGCCTTTTTACTACTTGTGGGTAGTGTTTCAGGATGAATTGTCAAAGGCGCCGCCGATACTGCGAATGTACGCCATGCTATTCGAAAGGAAATACTGCGACAGAGAGATAAATTTGTACTTTAATCTGGAAGATGATCCCAGTTTGAAGTTTGAATCGGAGCTGAACGAAGGAGACAAGGTCATCAGTTTGTGCACCGTCGAGAGAGAATCCAATTCAGAGCAGACCGAGTCGGTCGCTAGGAGAGGCGAGGATAACCTCCTGCTCATCGCTACCTACGACAGAGTATTTCTGTTTGATCTGAATCAATGGTACAAAGAACAAATGCCGCACACTATCAGCGAGTGTCAGAATCCAAACAGTATATTGGCGACGTATCGTATACGCGCGGACGCGCAAAGCGAGGGAGACGGCCAGGGCGTCTTAAGTTTCGCATATATCCTCAACAGTTTGCAAGAGTTCACCAGCCTGAGCCCGAGCTCGCCCGAGGAGCTCTTCTATCCCAACTCCTTGTCACTCGAATGGGTGGAATTGAGCTCGACGAAACTCACCTTCTGGATGACACGCGGCATTCAGACGGACTTGCTGCGCGAGATCGCTACGGCGGGTCCAGTCGTCCTGATACAGCCGTTTGAAACGTTTCACAGATGCCTTTCAGTCGGACTGGTGCCGTTCAATTCGGAATTTTCCTTCGCCAGCGATCAAACGGCACAACGAGAGATGTTGCTGTCGCTCTGCTTGGAACAGCGCTGGTCCACTTTTCTCATCAAATGCGCTATGGAGTGGTCGGACGGCAGTGCTTCTTACTTGTATCCCACTTTTCTCAAGTGGGTCGTCCAACGAGCTTCTACGATAAAGATGATTGCGGATCGGCTCTGTGTTCCTCTATTCGATCAGTCAGGCAGTAGCATCGGTGAAGCTGACGTGAAAACTTTGCGGTTTTGCTCGCAGCAATTGGAATGTTTGTCCAATGTAGTGGGTAAATTGCCGTCCGCAGTGGTGGACTTGGCAAGACAACGAAAGACGTTGAAACGCGTGTCCACGTATTTTCAAGTACTCCTTTGGTTTTACGATGTGGGACTGTTGCCGGAAACGCAAGATTTGGAGGAGGACAAGGCGGCAACGGAGGAAAAGGAGGAAGAGGGAGAGGAGGTGTCGAATGATGAAGAAGAAGAGGAGGAGGAGGAGGAGGAGGAGAAGATTACGCTACCCATCTCCCTAGCGTTAAGAGTGCCTTATCCCTATGAGAAGCTTTCGATGCTTTATAAAGAGAAACGAGCACAATTTTTACAGAGCAACAGCAATGGCGAAAACGAGGAAAACTTGTTTATCGACGAGCTGATAACGCGCGAGTGTTCTATACTGAAAGCACAGTGGGAAAGAGAGGGCGGCATCGCCACACACGGCTCCTATCCACCGCCTTCGTTGCAATCTTTGTTACGATCTTACTTGACAGATTGTCATCAAATGGAAATAGATGAGATCTCCTATAGACATCAAATTACAATTTATCTCCTGATGGACCTGACTATGCTGCTGCAGCGGCTGTATCCCGCGGTGAAACAACTGATTAAATATCCGTCCGCGTTTATGATGAGCCCCAGCCTCATCAAGCTCACTCAGGCGTTCTGGCTGCTCGATCACGAAAATTATCAGGAATTCCTCGACACAATGACCGGCCAGCTGGTCTGCGACTCCGACATCAAGGACTGGCACCATCGGCTCGTATTGCGCGCCCTGGTGCGTAACAATCAACACAAACTGGCGCTCGTGTATCTTCGCGTGAGGAAACCTCCCCTGTCCTCCATGGAGGAACAAGGTATGGCCATGAGCCTTTCGGTGGAGCACGGTCTGGTACAATCTGCTTTCCATTGTCGGCCACCTTGCCACTACGAACAACTGCTGACCAACTTCTTCCGAGCATGCAGAAGGTATAACAAACTCGATGAGATTCTACATTTAGTGCTAGACTCCGAGGAAGAGGAAGTGTTTGTCAAATTTCTCGAAGAGAACAAGATGGAGGATTTGCGATTGTTGTACTATCTACAGCGGTGCCGTTATACGGAAGTGATTGGCAGCTATCCGACCCGGCAGTACCAGTCCAACTTTGCCAAAGTACAGTCCACGTCGATCCACTTACTCGGCGCGTACGATATGACCTTGCCCAATGTCACGAAACAATTCTCCACGAACGCGGCCGCGACGAATTCGGAGGCGGATCTGAAGGCGCGCTACTCCAGACCGATGTCGCATCGCATGAGTCACGACAGGCTGCGGAATGTACACGAGACGGTGATTATGAAGGCCAGAGAAACCTATCTACGAGGGGACAAGGGTCAGATCCCGTTTGTCAGTGCGCCCTGCACGTCGTTAAGACTCCACAATTACGGCGTAAACATGAATTGCGTGTTGTTCCCGACGCTGGTGCGTAAGAGTCGCGGTAAGCGCACACTCGATCAGATTTACGACAAAGACGACAAAGAAGACCCCATGTCGGAAGGTATAAAACGTCGAAAACTATCGGACGGGACCGTCTCACCGAGTAAACGAGAAAACGTTTCGGGAGTATCGGCAGTTTCGGGACTCCGGGAGACTTTCGAGACGCCTCTAGTAAAGCGCAAACCTAACACGTCCACGAACAAGGATCATGTTTTAGAAACACCGCAATCGATTTTGAAGATTAGACAATTCGTAAGAAGCTCGACGTCTCCTACCGCAACGCCCCAAGTAGAGGAACCTACCGACAGATTGTCCGAGAAGGAGAGGAGAGTCAACAGACAGATACGATTTAATATCAGTCAATCCAAGATAGCTTTAACTTGTGAGGAGGAGCAAGGGCACGAGGAGAAGGAGGAGGAAAAGGAAGAAGAAGAAGAAGAAGGAGGAAGGGAACTTTACCTAGAGGAGGAGAAGGAACGAAACGAGACTGATGCTTCTTTCGAGCCAAGTTCGAGCGAAGCGAGTAACGATGCGTTCTTCAGTCCAAACGCGAACAACAACACAACGTATTGCGAAAGCGCGGTTTTGAGTGACAATAGCAGTACCTCTGGTAAGACTTATTGCTATGCTCGTCCGCGACCCAGTCTCAGAAGAAGTGCCTTACAGTCGTCTGTACAAGTACCACAGGAATCTTGCGCTAAAAAAATGATCGGCTCCGTAAACTCGTCCGCAGTGACCTCGCCGAATTCCGAAGAGATGACGAAGCAACCGTTTACCTTAGGTACACCGAGGGGACGTAGCTCGTTATTGTCGGCCTCCGTCTACTCGACCACTGTACTGTCCGCTGATAGCAGCGTCGACATTAGCTGTCCAAAGAAATCGGAACGCATCAGTCCATCGCAATGGAGATTGCCCATAGAAAAAGATAGCAACGAGAAATTTTTCGTTTCATCCACTCCACTAACGAAGATGATAATTTCTCAGAAGTATGTCAATGATGAACGAACGATGGAAGTGGACGACGTGAGTAACGTGTGCGAGATAGAGAATGTCGATGTTGGCGTGCTAAGCGAATCCGCCAAGAGACCCGAGTCGTACGTCGAACGATCTGGTTGCAGTGGAAACGATCTCGTGGAGCAAGAAGATAACTTGGAGAAGGACGTAGAGAGCGAGAGTCGACAGAATGGATATAATAATGAAAAACTCGCGAGGGAAGACAGTCCGAATGTACGAGATTACCCGGAGATCCCTGGAGTCTCTGAATCTTCCGAGAAAGTCGCGGAATCAAGTCCGATTGTTTCAGATGAGTCTGATGAGGAGCTACTTGGATTCCGAGACAGTGAGGTGAACCAGGTGAAGATTAACGAAGAGATGTTCAACTTCACTGTCTCAGAATTCGAGAGCCTATCGTCGATTCTGGAAGATTCGCAGACGCGTTTGGACAATCATCAGGCTCTTGCTTCTCATTCGTTCCGTGAGACTTGGAATCCAGAGGGTGAAATCGAAGCAACGTGCAACGTGACGAAACCTAATGGTTTACGAGAATCGATGCGGGTGATGGGTAACGTTGATTTAACCGATGACGAGTCTGTGAACAGCAGAACTGTGACACCGGTAATGTCACTTGGTGTTGAAGCGGATAATAACAAAGAGGAGAGGACGCACCCGATGCCGATTGTTCATTCGGAGCGTATGTTGTACGACATGTCGAATATTACGGACGACGAGTCCGATTCCAGTACTGGAGAAACTCAAGAGCCAAAAGCGAAAAACGGTAGATATTCCAATTTACAAAATCTGTCCCACGTCACGCAGAATATCCAGGTGGAGAAGAGCGAGTCGAACGACGTAAACAACGACCGGGCGATAGATAGGAGAGAGAGCGTTCCGAAGAAAGACCTCGCGAAGACACCAACGCGATCCGATATCGCGATTCACGACGAGTCCAGCAAACTTTTCTCGAGCTACGTAAAACTGCGTAAAGTAGACGGTGACAGTGAGATCCTGGAGTTGTCGGCCGAGGAAAATTTGTCAGGGCGAGAAGATCAGAGTTTCTCAAAGAAAAGTGAGACGGCGGATACTTCCGGATCCGTGCGTCGTATGACCAGATCACGTAGAGCAGATTCCGTAGCAAAAGACACGGCGCGGCAAGTAGAGTCGGAGAAGGTCCACGCCCGTCCACGAAGGGCGAGCTCAGTGACAAAGGATGTCTCGATGTCGCGAGACAGCTTCGTTGAGAAACCGTTACGATTGCGAAGCGCGGATTTGACGGCGAAGGAGACGTCCTCCCTGTCATCGTCCCAGCCCGGTACGGACGCTGGGAAACTCGCGCAATCGCGAGGGGTAAATTTGACCTCAGTCGAGGACCCCGAGTCGCAGGAAGCGGACTCGGCAAAGTCGTCGCGTTCGAGGAGAGCGAGTTCGACGGCGAAGGAGATCAGGATTGGTTCTTCTTCTCCAGTGGGAAAATTACGTGGCCGTAGAGCGAGTTCCCTCGCCAAGGACGTGCTAATGAGCTCGGCGACGATGGAAGAAAATCTCGAGACGTCAGAATCAGGAAACACCGGCGCGCGGCTGCCAGCGAGAAGAGGTCGCAGATGTACGTCCGTGGTACAGGAATTGCTTGTGGTCGAGACGAGAGACAGCGACTCCGAAAGCATCAAGGACGAGGTACCTGTAAGAAGAAGCAGCAGACTCGCTTCTTTTGCGAGAAGAGAATTACAGGCGGACGGAACAGTAGTAGCTGAGCCAAGTCTCGCGAGATCAGGAAGCGCGACGTCGTCGCTCGCGAAACTGAGCGACGACGAGGAAGGCGAGAACGCGAACAAGAGGTACACTTCCTTGCGGCGCGCGAGGAAGTCTTCGGCGTCATCCGATACTGATGGTGCAACGACAAGCAGATCATTGAGATCGTCCACAAAGGACTTGGACAAGGAACCGATGGTTAAAACGGTCCGTAAACGCGGTAGCTCGGTACCTAAGGAGATCGTGGCGCGGCCCATGATAGGTTCACGGCAACGCAGATCCGGCAGCGTTGTCCAAGAGACTATCCCAGAGGTTGCTGAGCCTCCGGAAGACGAATCGAAGAGATCCGACACGTTTATCGCCATGAGGAGTGCAGAGGAGATTGTCGGTAGACTAGGAAGAAACACTCGCGTCCGCAGCACGTCGATGCAGTCAGTGCCGGAGGAATTGGAAGAGATTCTTAGTCCACCATCGAGGGAGACGAGATCCACCAGGAGGAAGGCTGTGCAAAGTCTATGCAAAGACGCCAGAATGAGGAGAGCTGCCAGCGTTGACGTGATACACACGGAGATGGAGGAGAGAAGGGTTCTCAGAAATGCTGACGGAGCAAGTATCACGGTGGTATCGCCGATACCGGAAGAGCTTGCGGAAAGTGAGACTCGTGTGAAATTTGAAAGAGATGAGAAGGTGGATAGCGAGGCCATGCAGAGTACTCCAACGTCCAAGAGAAAGCTGACATCAGCAACGACGATCAAAGAGACGAAGAAGGAAGGAACGGTGAAGCCGAGTCGAGGTAGACGGCGCAAACCGATCAGCCCAAAGTCCAGCGATTTTTCCTTCTCGCTACCCGAGGAGACGGACGACGTGCCATTGGATGAGAAAGGTAATTTGAAACCAAATAAATTACGCTCTCGCCAAGTGAATAGTCTTATGCTCCGCTAGGAGAACACCGGTTTATTCTAGATCTATGATCTAGATATTCTAGATCTATGAATATAGATTTCTATTGTTAAAATTTTTTCATAATTTGTATACTAAATAGATTTTCTCGATCGATTAGTCGTACGCTGGAATGTAATTCTATTCACTTGTCAAATAATAGGTATTCAAGTGTCGAACACGGTTTGATGAGATCGTGGTCTTCAATTTACAGACATTGGGGAAGTGCCGAATTATGTGTTCTCACCGCCTCAAACCAGATCTAAAAACATTTCACCGAATCAACATCGTAGGTTATTATGCATCAATTGATTTGACACAATCACTCTTTTCTCATTACTGTGTTCTCTCACCTTTTTTAAAGCTTTAATCATCTTTATTTTGTCTCTTTTTACTAAAGAGACAGACAGACACAGAGAGAGAGAGAGAAAGAGAGAAGAGAGAGGGGAAGGGGACAGACAGATAGATATATTATATATATATATATATATATATACACACATATGTATGTATATATATGTATATACACATGTATACGTACAAGTTGATTTATACCCAGTGTTTATTTTCCACAGAAAAGTAAGCTCGTTCATATCGTGTGCTTATCAAGAAGTAGAACAACGGCCCACTATGCAGAAACCTCACGGCACCGTCGAATCCAGCCGTTATGCTCGTTTAGTCGTAAATACCTTCGGATCGCGATTTCGAACAAAATTCGTTATATCTAAAAAACCCAAAAGCACAACAAATTAAAAAACTGGAAACTTCAAGGGAGGTCTAGTGGCTCTGTCACGTGCATTTTAGGTTCATAAATCTCGCTTTTTTTTCCATAGCCGCAACATTTTTCTATTACATGTGGTTCTATCAATTAAAACGATATGTCTGATCGCTCGTTACGAAGCATTAATTTTTGACACAACTGTAGGGGTGTGTAATAAAAGAAATATTAGAAAACGTTACATACGTAAAAATTACTGACTATTATCAGCATTTGTATTCTGGTAAAAATAATAGTACAAAGTAATTTCTCTGGTATGAAATAAACAATTATGAATGCTGATAAACAAGGGTCTAAATAAAACTTGTAAGATTTAAATGTATTCTTGTTAGAAAATGAAAAAAAACGATTGCTTTACTTAATATTGTTGATCTGTCGGACAAACACATTGTATTGCTCGCATAGATAAGAGGGACACAAGATTAAGAACTTGGACGTAGATATTGATTTTTTTCTTTACGAGCAACTGTTTGTTTCGAATGAATGATGATTAGGTAAAAGATGATTTCCCTTTTTTTTAATTAGGATATATTTTAAGTTATGGTGGGAGGTAATCGACAGTGATATTTGGAATATAAACTAATGATGTAAGAAGAGGTATTTTCCTTGTTTCCCTCCTTTCCCAATAACGCGTAGTCTCTCTTGAATATCTGTAGTCTCAAAGATTGTTTTTATTAAAGATCTGTAAATCTGCATAATTGAATCAAATTACATTACACACACACACACATACATATATATATGTGTATGATGTATATGTGTCATGGTTAGGCTATAAAAAAGATTTTCATCTAATCTCAAATTTATCGCGTTATTTCTATATCAATGCGCAAATTGACAAGTGTACAGAGATATGGCTACAATGAATGTCACGTCAAAAAATGTATTCTGATAAATCATCATTGAAAAATGTGTTGTATCAAATACTTTTGGCACAGATACCCGTACGCGCGCGCACTCTTTGTCGACCATTATTCATTCCGTCTATACATATATATTTTTTGAAGATATCTACCGTAAATAGTCAGTTTTTTTCATGTTAATATTTCTAGATTTTCATTTTGTAGCACAAGATTCTTTGCTACACATTTTACATATAATATAGTACATCCCTCTATAATATTTTCGGCAAGAAGACAATGTATCATATCTTTGTAAATAATTTATTAACATACTCATGTATAGTTGTATTGATACAATAAATGTAAAAGATATAGTAGTATCAAACGAGACAAAAATCACTCCACTCACCACAAATGATATAATCGTTACAAAAAGAGTGTATATATTCTAATGGAATATTGCTTGAAAAACTACCTATCAATAGAGATTCTTATTCTTCTGAACACAGTCCTTATATAATTTAGTAAATAATACATTGTATGTACATACAAGTCCATATAATCCTTTATATAATGACAGAATTAATAATAAATTCTGAGCACTTCATAAATGTGTTATTTTGATATTACAAGTTATTAAAAATACTTTTTTTTTCTTTTCTTTGTAGAAGGGAATTGTAACATGGGAATTGTATCGTATTCTAACACTTTTTTTCAATATATTACAACTGACAATATATCCAAACATTTTGAAAGTTTCCTCATATCGTGTTTAGAAAACATAGCAAGACTCGTTCGATCTAAATCTTTATACACACATACACACACACACACACACACACATATATACATATATAAAATGCGTACATATATTCGCATTTTCTTTACCAACACTTTTTTCCTAAAGGCCAGCATTAAGTGTTATCTTTGGCAGTGTTGTCATTTTTTTTACGTTCTACCCTACCTTACTAACTAGAAAAGAATTTCAAGTAAGCACAATCTGTCAAGTTAAACGTGTATTATAAAGAATCCTTGTAAACAGTATGTATAGCGGAAACATAAATATAGTCATCGTGTAAGAGCAAGAAACATGAGTTTCTTTGAAACGTAATCGCTTCAATAATAAAGAATAATTTGAAAAGATTTCTGCAATGTCTTAATCTGCCCTTGCGTTTCAATTACTCTGTACTATCTGACCCATATATGAGTGAATTACGAGATTCTACAATAAACTCTTGCAGTAGATCAATATTTGTACATTATCATTGCTTACTCGTCACATATAAATGCATTAAGTTGAAAAATATATCTTACAAATCGTTCTCTGATTACCTAAGATTATCTTTTTGTCTTTATTCTATGCTAAAAATGTCGAAAATTTGAATACTAAGAAGCGTGTTAACATTAAAAAACAATACACTAGTGTCTTAATAGATATATTTCATGCACGCGCGCATGTGTATGTATATACATACATACGTACATACATATACACAAGAGAATCGGCTACCAAAAAATGTAAAAAGAAAATCGTGGACGGTACAATTTATCCATTCGGATATTAGCAACTATAATCTCGCGCGCACGTGCGCGCATGTGTGCGTGTATGTGTGTGTACGCGTGAGCATGTGTATTGCTAATTTCCTATTTTTTTAAGTTAAGGCTCTTAAATTTCTTTGAATGCCCTTTAAAAGGCACATTGTACTTTGCGCAATGTATGGCAGTACATTGGTTTACATTATGACCTAATATATGGCAATATATCGTATTAATAAGAAATAATCAATAAAATCCTGAAACTCTCTCATCACGTTTCGCAAATGTACAAAATTAATGCTATTATTAATATTGCTCAATATACAACAAATGTGTATCTCTTCATAGATTTTACAAATACGGATTTTAGAAATAAATACTTATTAATTTATGTCATCACTTATGATGGCGATAAGAAAAAAATATCGATCTCTCTCTCTCTCTCAATTTCGACTCTGTTTTTTACTGATGCTTACATCCGTCTTTAACTCGCCGCTTGTGCTTCTCCTCGTGCGCGTTGGACGGTGATTGAGCCTGATTTCGTCGCTGGCCTTGAATCGGCATGTAACACGGTACATCATCCGTCATTAATTCCTGTGGTGGCGTCGGCAAAACGTAAGTGGGGCTTACCGTGCTGCTCGAGCTGCTCGAGGTACCTCGATGCACATTGTAAGTAGGATCAATAATGGCCGCGACATTTGTCACTTCTCGCACCGCGTCAACGGAATTGTCTAGTGTTTGAATTTCCTCGGGATCCGAATACTGAGAATAGTTGGCAGAATAACGGCCTCGATTCTTAATTGACAGACTCTTCAAGTCCAACCTGTCTGGTCTTTGAGGTCGTTCTGTAGGATTTTGTTCATCTGCCTGCTGCTGTTGCTGCTGCAGACGCTCCCGCTCCAGCTTCTTCTGCTTTGCTCTCTCTCGCGCTTTGCGAGCCTTCGCACGCTCCTTTTCCTGAAGCATTCGCGCCAATTCAGCATCTTGCGCTTCCATCGCAAATTTTTGATCCAATATTAATTGCTCATCTTCTGGACCACCATCGTGATCCTCTTCCTCTTCTTGTTGCAGCTTCTTCGCCAGTTCCTTTTACAGCAGAAAAGAAATTTTAACACATTTACATTTTTCACGCCAACGAACAATAAAATCTTTTTCTTTTTTTTTTCTAAATAAACAAAAATATATGAAGAAATTAAAAAGATATTTATTGGTTAAATAAAGCAATTTCATTAAACGCAAAAAATCATGGTTACCTCATCTTTCTCTTCTTGCATACGTTTTTCAAAGTCTCGTTGCATAACTTCATCTCCCAGTCTCAGTTGCAATCTCATCATTTCTTGCAATTCGCGCTCTCTCTGCCTTTCCTCTCGCTCCAGAGAAAGTGCAATTTGCCTCGCGACAAGGGCATCTCTCTCTTCCCTTTGCAAAAAAAAAAGAAAGAAAAGGAAAAACGAATGTCTTAAAGGACTTAAAGCAATAACAGCTCGCATGAAATAATCTCTACAATCTTGAAACGTGGCAAATTGTACTAACTGTTGTTGAACGTAAGATTGATATCTCAGTGCTTCCAATTCCTGTTCGACTTTGGCTCGCGGCAAATCTTCTCTCACTTGTGCATTACGCGTTTTGTTGCCGGTATAATGTTCCTTGACTACAAATCATAAGAGAGAATCATACTTTAAAAGAAGCATTTTATAAAGGTATCAATAGCAGATACAAATATCTTGTACATGCAAAACATTAAAATCTGCCTTTGAGCCTTTACATCTTGGGACACGAAGCATTTTTTATATCTTATTTTCCATCTTAAAATTATTATTACATATACGTTTACATTTACATCCTTTTCTCACTTCTCGATATATACTCTGATGCAAAACGCTTCAGAGTCATTTCAAGCTGTATCAGAGAGTTTTAATAAAATTTGTTTTCCTATATGAAAGGTCATGTTTTTCAGATTAAGGGAATCCTGTAGCCGTCCGTGGTATTGAATTTTTGTAAAAGGATTTCTTCGTATTACTTTCATAGATTTGGAAATTCTTTTACAAAGTGAAAGTATAGATATTAATATGTGTCTGCTCGGTAGTATTTATTCTGAAATAAAAAGTTAATTTTCAGAATAAATATTACCGAGCAGACACATATTAATGTCTATACTTTCACTTTGTAAAAGATTTCCAAATCTATAAAAATAATATGAAGAAATCCTTTTACAAAAATTCAGTTCCGCAGACAGCTACAGGATTCCCTTAATTCCATAATTACAATCGAAAGAGAGAAAAATCATGTCGTCTTTCTCCTAAAGCGGTAAACTCAATAAATCCAACACTCCTTACAACAATATGCATACATTCAGACGAGTAAACGTAAACATAAAATTGTGTGTTACATACTTTCTTCATCCTGAAGTCGATAGGCCAATGCCCCGTCCTCGTGCACCAGCCATTCACGGCACACTGTAAAGTTGCACAAATATTAAGTCACATTACGAATGCCAATGGGATGACTAATCATGAGTCGTCTTCTATTCATTCCGTTCGTCGCGCTCAATTTGTTGCGTTTTGCGCGCTTGAACTGAAATATACGCAACCGTGGAAAGAAGGAAAGACGGTGAGCTCGCGCGCGAGGTAAAGAATCAAGCTCACCCTCGAGAAAAAAAAAGAGAAAAAAAGAACGGAAGGAACAGAAAACACAAGTCTCACCTTCGTTCACGCGACCCGCCTTTGGCAGCGTGTCGGAGCTTAACACGGATTTTGCCATTGCGCGTTCTCACGATTTTGTGGCGGAACCAGAGACAGAGGCAGGAATCATCGACGCCTCGAGCTGTCTTTACAACCACTTTGCGCCGAGCGTGCAGTCGCGCCGTTGTTTTCTCACCATCTTGAAACTACTTGGCTGTCGCCGTTGTATGTATGTATATACGGCCCCGCGAGTCGTACGAGTGAATGGCGTGTGAGTGAATAGTCGCGTGGCTACACGCATACACACATACAGACGCCCACTGCACTCAACCCAAGCTCAATATCATCTTGGCAAGACGATGAGTTTTGACGAGAGTTTACAATCTTTTGCGTAGGTACAATTTCGCAGAGTCCTGGCACAGTGCGCGAAGGGGAAAGAGAATCCTGAAATCTTTCGATGAAACGTTAAGAATTCCTCAATAGAAAAAAAATGTCGGAGATATCGGACTTATCTCGTACCTGATCCTGATGCAGCATGCAGCATGCAATGATGCAACGCCTAATCTTCGAGGCCAGCCAGAATCTGACAAAGCGACCGTCACTGGCGATGATGTCGCCCTCGGAGTAGCGTCGAAGCGACTTTTCGGAAAGAATGATGGTAGTAATGCGTAGTAGTGGCGATGAATGGATGCCGAGCACGCGCGCACGGTGAAAGGGGGTGAAACGTCAAACGTGAAACGAGGGCGACCAGGAGGAGAAAGGAATTAACGTGCTAACCTAACCTAACCTAACCTATAATCAGGGTCAATGATACCGCGACCTCATCAAGCACCATCGACCGAGCTCGAATCGATAGAGAGGCCAATCTTGTTGTCCTTCTAGATTTTCGTCCTTTTCTAGTTTGACACGATTGTAAATGGGATCTGTAACAACTTTTCACGACTGTCGTGATAAACGTGTTGCATGTAGATTCATTTGCTAGCGCGAGCAAGTACTTCGGAGAAATAGGCATTTGTATTATTCAAACATCTATTTCGCGCACACACATACATATATCATGTATATGTTCTAAATAAAAAGTATATATATACAATTGTACACGCGACATATTACAAGATATTTAATCTTTAATCAATTTAATCTTTACCCAATATTCACACAATACATATATAGCTTATAATTGTGTATTTACACAGGGTACATACACAAGCCGCGCCTCTGCAAAACGCGCGCGCGAAATATCTTTTAATATATACATTATATGACATTAGTCCTGCGTCGCTATTAAGAATAAAATATTGGCCATATTTGAAATATCGATATCCGTTGTATTTGATAATTCTGCCAATTTTGCTACGACAATTCGCTCTTCCAAGACATTTGTTTCCAAGCACAAAAAGAATGTTGCGCAATACACTATTGCTGCGCTAAGGAAAAGTACATTCGACTTCAGCGATTTTAGCTTCCTGGTTATGTGTTCCCTGTTTTTTCGAACGGAAGCTTTGTGCATGCAACTTAAGTGAAATTGCGAATGTAATTTGTCGTACTGGAAATAAGGACAAATTTTTTTTTTAATCAGATACTTGGTTGTATTATAAATTGTAAATTGCAGAAAGAAATTGTGTAATTAAATAGACAAAAAAATGTCGAGGGTCCAAACCTTGAGGTAAGCCAAGTCCAACAAATCTATCGAAATGTTGAACATATTTGGCGTTTCTCCGAGGCCTGTTGCCGCAAGAAGGACCTCAATGCAGTTCAATGGGGTGTAAAGGGGCATTTGAAACTCGATCGTTCTAAACACTTTAATCTCCGAGGAGGAAATTACACTTGGCGTATATTCAAACTCTTTGTCAATCAGATAGAGAATGTTAAGAATCTAGCAAGACACAAGTAGGTGGAATATCTGTTATCTGCTAATTTTACAAGATTTCAAGATGATTTGTGACTCTTCAAGTCTCTAATTCCTCACAAAGCATATCATACATATATATATAATTATTCGATATACCTGCGATATTCCGAGAATAGTGGGATGAGTATCCATTTTGCATGCCAATTGAAAGCAGGACATTAAATTTAATTTGGTTTGATTTGAGGTCTTCTCGCAAACTTGCAACCACGATGCTTCGGACGTATCATTCGCAATCTCAGTCTTATAAATCTCCCAAAAGTGTTTACACATGAATCTGTCGTACAGTTGAATGGCCATATACTTGACGTTCGGTTCTAGCTCCAAATATTTCGCAATCTTGAAGGCAGCTTTCACAGTAGATGCTGGAATCGCTGAGGCACAATTCATAATTTAAAACAATTCGCGCGACACAGAGCGTGGGCAACGGATCTTTCCTCAAATACCCTTTACTATCTTTTACTTTTGATATATTTATTTACTTTATATATTGTTATTTACGTTTTTTATTACATTATATATACATACATACTTACACACATACATACGTACATATGTATACATATATACATTTTACATACATACATACGTACGTGAAACGGTATTTTTTCGTTGCCTACCTACAAACGGCATAGCAAACGCGGTTGTGTTGGTAATCTGCTCCTGCTCCTGATTTTTCATAATTTCTTGAAGATGTTCCACCCAATCGTGAATTAATGGTTCTAGCAACAAGTTTAATTCAACATATATTCAACTGAAAATTGTACATGTAAGCTTCAAACAATTTTTACAATTGAATCTTTTACGCTTGAAGCACATTCTCTCGGTTTCTGTTGTAAGGATGAATTAATTCGCTATTTCTATATCGCTTTTTTTTACATCCTTGGATACAATATACACACACATTTATATATATATATATATATATAATATTTATATATAATTTTTCTAGTTAAGAAACAAAAATGTAAGCATACGCAGAATCATCGAAAATGTCTCGGATGGAGAAATGCAATTACCAATGTAAGCTGTATCTAAATCCATTCTAACCGCGTAATGGAAAGATATATAGTGGTAGATAATGGCTATCTATTTGTATTATTTTTTAATAACTGCGTTCAATGGAGAAAATCGCTCAATGATTCTTTATTACGATTGTTTATTACGTTTCTACATTTGGATCCATTAGCGAAGGACCAAAGGCAATCAGTGTATCCAGAAGTACGACCGCTCACAGAGCCGCTAAGTAGCAATAGAATGTGATTGGTTTTTACTTTTGAATCCAACCAATCAAAATTGATTGTACCCATGGATTCGCGCTGTTATAGGCTTTATGGAAAATCACAATATAGATTGACATACTCGCTGAGAAAGTTTGAAATTCACCGAAACTCAGTGGATTTCAGAACGCATTCGTTATTATCCAATAAGACAGTCAGAAAATAATTAGGAAGTACGAAATTCTCAACATGAATGATCTCGGCGACAATAAAAATGTAATTTTTCAAATAAAATAACTTTATTTAGAGACATTTATACACAACACCACACTCTCTATTCTTCCGTTTCGTTGTCGTTTTCGCTTGGCTTCGATATAGGACGCATCTTTGCCTCAGGATATTTTTCAGTCAGGAAACTATGCAACGCTCCGTATTCTGCCATCAGTTTTATCCTCGTGTCATCGAAGTGTCTCATACGCTCCATTTTTACCAATCTTCTGTTCCAAGATGGAAGTTTAGTATAGAATGGTGGATATTTCTTTTTTTGTAATACTACTTTGCCACCCAAAACATATTGAGTAAAATCGAGGATCTCACGGGATGGCACTTCTTCCGGCTTTCTAACTTGCGATGGCGAAGCGATCACTATCGGATAATTTCCATTTTCCGATCTGAACTCAACCAAATGCAATTTTTTCTCGTCTGCTAGTTGGTGATACGATTTCTGCAAACACGTCTCGTTTTACTTTCGGATTAATTTGTAAAATGCATAACGCAATGCCTTTGGACAAATGGTTTTTCATTCATCGTGTCACGTAACGCATTAACGCACAATTTGCGTCTTATATTTCTGATCAATTTCTCGGATGACGACGGTTCAGTTGAAATGTTAAATTGATATTAAAATAAAAGGCCCTATTATCTACACGTTTGTGTATAATTTCTAAAATATCTAATCAAACTTGAAATTCGTCAAGTCTCGTCGTAATTTAAATAACGCTTTGATTAAAAAAAAATCTGCTTTGAGATCGATACATTAAATCTGTTCAATGTCAATTCAGATCAAGTCGCTAGATGCCTGAGGAAATGTACTCAAGACTTGTATACATACTTGTTGCAGCAAACCAATAAAGAAAGCTTTTACAATATGCTGTAAATTCGTGGAACCTTCCACGTTGACAGAGATATCCTTTATGCCAATTGCTTCGCAACATGCTTTGATCGCACGATGGCAAACAAGCCCGTATCCTTCGTGCATTTTTTTTACGAATAACTTTGTATTTCCAAACTGCGCATAAAAGTCATGTAACACTGAAACAAAGCGAGTCTGTTGAAAGGAGAGAAAGAAGGGTAACGGCAAGTTTTGCATGTCACACAATTTTTTTACCAGTATGCTCCTTGTATCTAGGAATATACATCAATCTTTGACCTGCCCTATTCTTAGCTGTCTTCATGGCTGTTTTCTGTGCGGGTGCTTTTCCCAATGCAAATCCAGCCAAGCCATTTCCGTTTCCTGTCACAATAAATGTACTATTCCTACTTTTATTTCCTAAATTACCAGTCATACAATTTACTAGCTTGTTTTCCAAAACCCAAGTTTCAAAGCCGTCAAAAGTATCTGAAAAACAGGTATTGTAAGATGATTTGTAATCGCTCGATGGTTCAATGTTGCTTCTTAGCAATTATCTTTAATAAAAGATAAAAAAGAAAGTTGACAAAGAGTAAGTACTATGTCTACAACATTTCCTACACTGACCATTTTAGATCAGATGTGACAGAATGAAAAAAAAAATATATATATACACAAGAGACACTTAATACAGGGAATAATACCGAACCTTCTCCGATAGGATCAGGTGGGCCAATTTTTCTGCCACCTATTTGAGCGCTGGTCCAACCGCGCTCCAGCGGTGAAAATTTCATTCGCTTTGGCCCAGTTTGATAACTTTGTCGTAGTTTAGCGAGCTTTTCCTCCCTTTCAGGATCAACAGGCAGCATTTGCTGTTGAACAAGTTCTCTTCCTCTGAACACAGGGGTATTCAGTCCAGGGAATTGCATCGGAATTTTGCCTACGCCAATAATCTGACCCCTGTTTAAATTTCTCTTTTTCGGTAGGCCTTTCGCTCGGCCTCTTTGCCTTCCTGCATTACTGACGGATGTCACGCCTTTCCACAATTCATCTGCAGATTCTATAAGGAGATGAGGCGACAATAAAATAGTGTTCTTTACGAGTTTAAATAAAAACATTGTGTCGCCTGTACTCACTGTTGATGAAAAAGGTCGAATTCCTCGTACTGCAGATCAGAGGGACGTGTGTCTTCAACAGATGTAAATGATCGACGGAAAATGAATTACGTACGTCTATAAAGATGTAATCTGCGTTAGCGAATGACTAACGAATAAATTGAGAATAATGACACGTATTAATTTGATTAGATTAGTATTAATATTTCGTGTAATAAATTATTATATAGGACACACTGTAAACAATAATGGTCATATCTCCTTCCATTTCTCATATTCGTACCGTTGCTTATAGATGGAATGTTTCTCGTCGAATTTCTCAAAAGTCCACAAACGCGTAATATTCGAATCGAAGCCATTTTTATCAACAAAATGTTAAATTTTTAAGAGAAAAATATAACCTCAACGGCAATGGTATGCCAATTACGGTTGTGACTAGAGGTCTGTTCTTTTTAGCTGAACTGGCTGCAGTAGTTCAGAGGTTATCTTTCTTTTTCCAATATGGAGGGGAAAGGAGGGAGCGTAAGGGTGCATCCCGATGGATAGAGAAATAGCGGAACGGAACAGTAACGGAATCACTCTGATTGGTTAGCTCTCCAAATTATAGAGGACTAACCAATCAGAATGATTCCGTTACTGTTCCGTTCCGCTATTTCTCTATCCATCGGGATGCACCCTTAGGGTGCATCCCGATGGATAGAGAAATAGCGGAACGGAACAGTAACGGAATCACTCTGATTGGTTAGCTCTCCAAATTATAAAGGACTAACCAATCAGAATGATTCCGTTATTGTTCCGTTCCGCTATTTCTTTATCCATCGGGATGCACCCTTATTCTTTCCTCCATGGTCGTAAACATCCAGTGTCTCTAATAATGGACTATGCTAAGCGACATCTATGAAGATTGGTCTACTCAACTATGTGGAAACGCTATTATAAGTGAATTTGGCGCTGGTCGAATTAGCCCAGTGGGGCTAGATGGCCATTAACAAGAAGAAGAAGAAGAAGAGCGTTCCATATGCATTCGGCGACGCTGTGTCAAGAGCCTGGCTGCATATTGCAAGGCCGAAACATATTTGCGCTCGCACACACCCTTTCTTTTAGTACAGTTTGTGCCTTTTTTTTTAGATTGATTCTGACCTCTGCTCTCTGAAGCATTCGCGGACTTTGCGCACCGGAAGGTGGAGGAGGAGAAGCTGCAAAACAAAGCGTCGGAGTTACAGTACTCACAGTTCGATCCGCGATCGCGTTAAACATGGATCATCGGGTGGACGATTCCGAGCCACTTTTCAACAACGATCAGCTTCTGTCGACTGGATCAAGTTCCTTGGATGTGCGTAGCAATGAAACTCGAAGAGGTAATGTGATACGATATATATCACGAAGCGTTATCTCATGGATTACTCCGAAAAATTATCTGACAATGAAACAACTGTATAAATCATTCTCAATAAACTAACATAAGTTCCATTAGTTAATTAAATCAATATACCCTCCCAGTAAATACACTAATAGTAAGATTTGTATGTGTTACTTGAAATTTCAAAAAATTCCTGCACTTAAAACAAGATGAATATATATTGAGCGTTAGAAAGAGAGGAAGCAAAGATTCTAAATGCAAAAAGTGCAAGCAACATAAATAAACCTAAGTTAACAAGCGCCATCATTGTCATATCATTGCCATCGATTCTAATCCACTGCTTAACTACTATGACTTTCTTCCTTTTACCACTGGACTTAATTCAATTCTCGCAAACAAACGACGAACCAATTATATTTTCGCTTAATATTAGGATATTCGGTTTCACTGGATACTTTCGAAGCGGTTTACTCATTTATATAAAAAACATTTTACAATTTTATAATCATACGTTTTTATAATAGCGGCTTATACTTTCACATGTACGTCTATCCACTTTTGTAAACTTAGGTTGCTGTCTTCGATTTTTGATATAATAATGACTTAGTATTGGCTGATGAAGATTCTGTGTAGTCGAAACGCTCTATATATTATTTTTATTTAATCGTTTCTGCAATTAAAAAAAATTAAGCCACATATTCTGCTCGTTTGGCCTACATTGAACTCTTTGCTTGCATATACGAGCTTAGTTTTGCTTAATTTTATAAATACACCTATTACATCAATATTATAATTTTCCACTTAACAATATAAATGCAATGTAATATTACATTGGGAGCTTTCCAGCAAGTGACACAGGAGTCATTCTGTCTTTATTAGATATTCAATAAGAGACAATGGCAGAATAACTCCTGTGTCGATTTGTGTCCCTTGCTGGAAAGCTCATTATTAAGTAGGAAATTGTAATGTTGATGCAATGTTATTAGTTAATGTTTACTGGACGTTTTTTACTTTTAACTAATTAACACAAATTAAACTGAACTAGATACTCAAGTTCAAATTAGAGAGTGCTTTGACGATTCACTTGATTTGTATTAGCTCAAGTGTACAGAGTGAGAATTTGTAAGACAAGTAAATTTCTTGAATCTCTTACAGGTGCTAGCATCTTGGGGACGATCTTTTTGATCGTGAACACCACATTGGGGGCTGGATTGTTAAATTTCCCACAGGCCTTCGATAAGGCCGGTGGCGTGGGAACCTCTGTAGTGGCCCAGCTTGGCTTTCTCGTTCTGATCACAGCTGCTCTGGTAATACTGGCCAGCTGTAGCAACAGTACGGGTACCGATACTATGCAAGACACGTTCGCTGGATTATGCGGATCCAAGTCGCTCGCTTTCTGCGGAATCTGCGTGGCTATTTACAGTTTCGGCTGCTGTTTGACGTTCCTGATAATTGTTGGCGATCAATTTGACAGAGTGTTCGCCACGTATTACGGTCTTGACTATTGTCATACGTGGTAATTGTTGTGATTAAAAAAAAAAGAATTAAAAAGAATGTAACTCGCCGGATTAGTGCAGTAAAAAATTATTTAATTTTTTAGGTACTTGTCCAGGCCATTCGTGACGGCTTTATCTTGCAGCATATTTATACTGCCTTTATGTTTCTTTAAAAGACTGGACGTTTTAAGTTACGCAAGTTCTGTCGGTTGCGTAACTATCGTGTATGTCGTATGGTTGATTATTTACGAGAGCTTCAACGTGCAGAACGGCGCTGTGCCGCCTATGAAAATCTGGCCGGATAATGGATACGAGGTCCTGCAGATAATACCCATCATTTGCTTTGCTTATCAGGTACAAGAATTCTTAAATCGATGTATTATTTTCTGATTGTGTACGAGATTCTCTTGTATAGAAATACTATATTAATATTATAATTATATATGAAATACTATATTAATATTATAATTATTATTCTGTTACTATGCTCTGTATAATAATTTCAATGCGATCTTTATCACTATCACATAAATTATATCATTTAAATCGATAAAAATCTATACAGATATGTATATTTTACAGAGTCACATGACGGCAATACCAACTTATGCCTGTATGAAGAACCGTAATTTATGCAAGTTTACCCTGTGCGCCGTCATCAGCATGCTGATCTGTTATGGCACGTACAGTGTCGTCGGTTATTTCGGCTATGCCACATTCGGTAGTGGCAAGGTCCCAAGCGATATCCTGCAAGGTTACACCGATAAGAGTGCCTTGATAACCGTAGGAATAATCGCAATCGCAGTCAAGAACTTCACCACTTATCCTATCGTGCTGTACTGCGGCCGAGACGCGCTTCTCGGTATCTTCGACGTGAGTCTCGATCGAATCGGTGTCCGCGTGATCGTCACGCTGATCTGGTTCGTTTTGTCATTGGTCATTGCTATTCTGGTGCCGGACATCTCACCGGTCATCAACTTACTGGGCTCGCTGTCTGCGATGTTTATTTTCATGCTGCCAGGCATCTGCCTCCTGCAGAGCGTATTCCTCAGGGATCCGGAATTGTACTTTAACAAGAATCGCCTGTTGGTCGTCTTCGGGATTCTCCTTACCGCGATCGGAGCCTTCGTGTGCGGCGTCATATTTATAGAGGCTCTTCAAGATCTGCAGAAGATGCCGGCTAAACCGCCGTTGGTCACGGGCTTCAGACAGCTCAGACAGAGTCTGTGCGTTTGATAACAATGGTCACGCGAGATAAACATTAGATACTGCGCAATTTGAGAAACTTAGATTTATTATCACTGATAACAATCCTGTTAACGGCGTGCCATGCTCTCTCTACAGATCTCACATACAGTTCGATTCGAATGACTGAAAAGGCTGATTAGCAATTCGACCATACTTTTGTCTTTCGTTAATGTTATGTTAAGATAGAAAGATATAGTTAAGGTGTTCGAAAAAGACTGAAATATATAGTTTTTAATAAATGTTAATAAATTTTACTAATTAACTCATTTTGCGCGCGGAATTGCGTAAAGCTCTTATACTTATGACTTCTTCCGTTACTTGAGATGTGCTCAATAATATATTAGTATATAGTAACTCTTGTGAGAATGTAAATAAAAAAGAACTCTTTGTGATACTTTTTACAACCTGTTACTCTCAATTTATCCTAGTTTTTTCTCTCTTCCTCCCTTATAGAAGAATTCTCTTTATTGTACAATTAAAATTGTATGCGGCAGTTTTGTCTCGATGCTCAATGCATATCGCGAGAATTCAACAAATCTTTAATACAATATATGCAATTTGCGAAATAATCTTGTCATTGGATCAAGAAGTCGTTCTCGAAAGTGGGAATTCGCTAGTGAAATCGTGCAATATGTTCCCGCTTAGATCTTCGACCTTCTCTATGTTTGTTTTACAAAAGAAACATTCTCTGGTGTTGAGCAAATGGCGATCTATGCAGGTGCGACATGTTTGATGATTGCACGGCTTAAATACAGCGGTAATTGGAAATGCGTAGCAAATTGTACAAGCATTCTCATCGTCACTTATCAATTTCGTATCGGGCAAGAGTATGTGACAAGTGTCGAGATATGTTATCATCTGCTTTACTCGATTAATTTCTTCCGCCGTTACATCTTCTTGATCTGTAACAAAAAGAACGAAATTTTAATTTAAAATATTGTAATATATAGATAATATATTATACATGCAATACTATCATATACAGGATGTCCCACCTCTACCGCATTTCCAAAAGACGTATTCTTGAAGTAATTTAAAGACGAAAATCCTAATACAAAAATGTCAAAACTATAATATTTTTCAAATTATAAGCGAAAAAAATTTTACCAATTATAATGGCAAAATTTCACTCGCTCAGGCACGATAACAATTCAAAGTGATAAAGGTAAAAAAAAAGAGCCCTTTTTTTCTCAAGTAACAAGATTGAAATTATATATGCTATAATAATAAAATTCTTGCACTATTTGAATAAATGCTTTATAAATGTAAATTATAATAGTTTTATAAAAATCTTACAAGATGGAATACAGATATTTTATAGCAAGCAATATTTCTTACTTATAAAAAGCAAGCTATCATATTTGACATTTCCTTAAGTTAGCTAGTTTCATGTCTTATATAAGTTTATAATAAAAATAAAAATTTCACAGCATTCTTTTTTATCATGAATTTATATAAGACATAAAACTAGCTAACTTAAGGAAATGTCAAATATGACAGCTTGCTTCTTATTAGTAAGAAATATTGCTTGCTATAAAATATCTGTATTCCATTTTGTAAGATTTTTATAAAACTGTTATAGTTTTATAAAGTACATTTATAAAGTACTACATTTATAAAGTATTTATTTAAATAGTGCAAGAATTTTATTATCGCATGTAATTTCAACCCTGTTATTTGAAAAAAGGGCCCTTTTTCACATTTATCACTGTGAGTAGTTATCATGCCTGAGTGCGCGAAATTTTGCCACTACAATTGATAAATTTCAATTGCTTATAATTTGAAAAATATTATAGCCTTCTACCTTGACATTTTCGTATTAGGATTTTCGTCTCCAAATTATTTCAAGAACACGTCTTTAAGAGGAAATGCGGTAGTGGTGGGACACCCATATAGCTTACGAGAGATACTTACAGTTTAACAACGAGAACGGTTTTACATTTTTCGTCTTTGTATTTTTCAATTTTGTGTCGCCCAAAACGAAATGCAGAGAACTGATCTGGAAGCTCGGTTCCGTCAATAAACTTCGTGTAATTCTAGGCACTTCAATCATCGATTTTTCTGGTAACGAACAATACAGTTATTGAGGCTTATTTTGTATGTAAATAGTTTTCTCACAAGTCTTGTAACGTACCTGTGAAGTCCTTCATCTCCTTTTCGAGAAGAGCCAGCAGAATACCAATAACAGCAGCTAATATAGGAAAGTGATCTATAGATTCTAAATCCGGTATTTCCAGTAGCATCACGTGTTGAAAACAGTTTGTTTGCGAACTCATTCTGTTCAACACCTGACAGAGTAACTAAAATCACGAAACTATATTGTACAATTCGAAGGATCGCGATGGCGAAATAACAGTCCCACTTACTTGACACAATCTGGCCAGTAAGATTTCGCTGGAAGACTGCGTAGGATTGTTGAAAACATCCCGGACCACCGTAGAGATCATCTCTAATACCCGAAGCAACGAGACTGCTAGGTCGAAACAAGTGGCGCAGATTTTCAATTGTCTCGACTCGATAAACACTCGTTCTGGTCTCGACGACACGTTATGAATCTCCTGCACCATGCCGATAAACTCGGAGAATGCCCAGTTTAATTGGTTCAACAGCGAGTTCAAAAACGGCGTGGTCACCTGCGGATTGTCCAATATCACGTCTTTCACGTGCGCTTGATATATTACCGATGGACACGGTTCTGAAAATCAATTAGCGAATCCTGAAGATACCATCGAGATAAAAACTTTGAAAAAATCCAAAACATTCAAAGACAAATGTGGTGCAACATATTTTGCATATAAATTTAAACTCGTCACTCTTTAATGTAGATTTAATAACAAAAAAGAGAATAACATACTTATGATCTGATAGACGGACTCCTGTTGTTTCGTGCCGATCTTCGAAAGATGCGGGCTCTTCTCGTATCGGAACGCAAAGCCGTTACCCTGCCAAAATCTGAGCAGGACCCAATTGGACTGCGCCCACGCTCTATTCTCGTATGGCTTCAACAGACTCGTGACGAGCCTCACCCTGCTCTCGCGTGGCACATTCTCCAACGCCTCCAGCATCAACGGATTCGACACGAAGCCGGCGAGCGCGAGTATCAACACGTCCTTGGAATTGGCGTGCACTATACGCGGATCGAGAAAATGATCGCACAGGAACTCGGCGACGTTGCACAGCATCGTCCGATAATCCTGGATGTTTTCGATCGGCGTGGTGGGATGCATGTGGGCGCGCAAGCTCACACACAGATCGGACAGCGTCTCCAGATAGAAGTCGGGCACGAAGCTGAACATATTGCCTTGTTGGCTGGCGGTCTGCAGAGTCAGCGTGACTACCTTCAGCAGCCAGGCCAATTGCGCCTGCTTCTCCTCCGAGTACACGGCGGCCCTGATCCACGCCATGTGTCTTGCCTGCTCCGACAATTTCTTACTGAATATGTCTGTCGTACGAAGCAGCTCTCTCTGTATCGACTCCGCGTCGGGATCCTTTCTCGGGGCTGTTTGCCGCTCGACGTGCTCGAGCCTCGTCTTGGTGTCGGCGATCGCGTTAATGTACGCAGACATGCTGTCGCGCAGCCCGGCCACTTTCGCCAGCTGCTTCTTCGCTGCTACGTGGTAGAACAAGATAATACCGTCTAACAATTCCAACAACGAGATTGCTGGATCTGCAGGACCGTGACGTATTGGAGTTCTATCCTCTCGAGTGACATTTGAAAAAAATCCGAATCTCTCCAGTATCATAGAGCTATCTTGGCTCGCTGAAGTCGCCGGCGAGTTGATGTTAATTAAACGAGGATAAATGGCCGCGGGTATAGCCACGGGCAAGTCGACTAATGGTCTCACGGCCGTGCTGATTACGGCAGCGGCGTTATTTGACGCTTCATTTGTCGCCGTCGTAGAACGCTGCTGCTGCTGCTGCTGTTCCATAGCAACGATTATCTCATGATCCGGACCTAGGAGGCGTAGCAATTCGTTCCTGAATGTCTTGTTTAAGTGGGTTATTACGCCACCAAGTCTGTCGATTCCAGAGTAATTGATCGATGCATCGTAGAACGCCCTGCCCATTCCAATTTATAAGGAAATGCTATTACGTAAATTAAACGTCGCTCAATAATATTTGCGAATTACAATAACAAGGATGTACGAAGCGAGTGCTCATGTTCGGAAAAGTAAAAGAGGAAGCTGCTGATCCTCAGATGCCAATGCGCAGTTAATAGACGCGATAAACGAAACTAGCAATGCAAGCGTTCAAGCGTATTATTTCGATATTATTTCAGTATACGTATATAAATATATGTATATAAGCGAGCGAGCGAGAGAGAGAGAGAGAGAGAGAGAGAGAGAGAGAGAGAGAAACACATTGAATTGATTGAAGGTTTCTACGTTACTAAAGTAGAAAGCCGATTCCTCTCGCAAGTGTGTGTGTGTGTCTGATAATTCTCGGTAATGCCTTATCACCTGCAGGGTATATAGACAGGGCTTGTCCCAATTTCAGTGTCCCATAAAATTCTGAATGCAACCAGAAGTCGGTGAAAGCAACATAATGTGATCGGCAGGGGTGTCTGCAGAATTGGTAAAATGTCTGCAGGTTTGCTGACTGAATGCTTGAGTTACGCGGACGAGTCGCGTAAGAGTCTTCGTATTTATTACTGCATACATGGCGTACTTACGCGACTGGATATTAGGTTCTCTTGAACGAAACGTTTGAATTTTTTCAAAAAGATAGTCCTTGACGTCGGCCTCTTGGCTGTTCCATCGGAATTATCTAACAAAGTGACTAGTAACTCGACTTGTAATGCTTCTACCTCTACAAAAGATACAAAGTATAATTACTTATTACTATTTAAAAGATAATAAATAATAAATATAATGTAACAATAATAAAGATAATAAATAAGTATTGAACGTGAATTGAACAATACGACCCGTACTCAGAACGCGCTTTTTTGTTTCTATCTTTATCATTCTTTACCATTCTATCTTTATCATTCAGTACAAGCATAAAATGACAAAAAAAAAAACGCTTTAACATCTTTATAAGCGTGTTCTGAATACGGATTTATATCTTTTTTCTTTTGCAAACATAAAAAGAATATCTTTATTTTGTTATGCTCCAAGCTTAAAAATTAATTAGTATAGTTCAAAATTGTAAAATGTTTTCAATTATAAGCATTTTAAAAATCGTACCGGATATGGCAGCTTTAATGCGTTCGCAGGCATACAGATAGCTGGCCTTGTTTGCCTCGATCGACGGATCCAAGGAATTCGTTTCCCACCAGACCTTCTCTACTACGTCCGTCAATCCGCCTTCATCAAGCGGTTTCACATGCACAAAGTTGGCGAAACGCACACGATCGAACAATAGGTACTGTAGAAAATATTGCCGCGTGACGGTGTGCTGACAGATCTTGGTCAGCAGCATCAGGCTTTTGCACTGATCCGGGTATTCGAGTAACAGGGAAACGTGTCGGAAGGAGGACAGTAAATGGAGCACCGTGCTCTCCATGCACATCTTGATCTCGTGTTCCTCCAGGAATGTCCACAACAAATCCAGGCAGACAATCGACCGTGTGCTGCGAATATTCGAGTAAGCGGATTTCGTCGTGGAATCGTCGGTGCTCAGATTGCAGAGCGTTTGCATGAACGGCACAAAAACCGTCTCGGTGACGTAGGGAATGATGAGCAGCGGGCCGATATGCTTCAGGATAGATCTCGCTAGGCACATGAGGAACGCGTGGGTGCTCATAGTCTTATCCTCCTGCAGAACGTTTCGCTTGTCGACATTCTTAGAGTACTCCAGCAGCTCGATCACTTGCGACAGCCACTGAAAGAGAAGTATGGCTTGGCGAACCTGGGCCACTGGGGGCGCCTGCAAGGGCTCGTAATCCTCCACGGGATATCTAAACGGTATGGAGCCAAAATTCGCCGTCAAGTTCTCGGTGAAGGCCAGGCTAACGGTGGGAAAGTATGCGATCCCGGCACCCATCGCTATATTCTCGAACGCTCTACCCAGGCTCCTGCCGTTCCTGTAGAAATTTATCGTTCCGTCGTCCATGTCTAGAGCACAGCCGATGATGTCTCCTGTTAACCAGGCTTCGCCGTACTTGTGCGTACTCACGTTCCATTTTCGCACACGATTTCCGTCGTAAGCGTACGAATTTGGCGTGTCTCCTGAAGAGAAAAACAGTAGAATCGTGGTTAAATTTTTATCAAACTAAAATAATAATAAAATTATCTATGAAAGTGAAAAAATGTTTCAGTGGAAACTAACGAGGAGATGGCATTCATTGGAAATTATCGCAACAATGTATAACTGCTAGGTTTTGCGACATGTCAACGTACCGACGCCGTTTTGTTGATTAAATTTACATTGAGCGGTACCCCATCCCACTTGCATCACTCCCTTGGATCCAAGCTGCACCTCGTACATCCATTTCCCTTTAAACACTCCAGTATTAGCTCGCATTGTGCTAAAGCTGCTCTGTGAATTGACACTTAGCCTGTCGGGGGAGACGATGCAGAGGCCGTGGTGCATAGACACGTCAAACCTAACGAGATGGGGACCTATACGACCTTTGCTCTCAGAGTTCCACTTGTCGATATACAGATTCAGTAGGGATTTTCTGATGTGCTCGTTCACCCAAGTCAAATTCTGAAATGATCTGTAACAAAATATTCGACTTGACAATTGTAATAATTAATAGACGACTGTATCACTTGATTACAGTCAAATTCAAAAGACCTAAACAGAAGAATATAACGATATGATATAATATATAATATATGATATATGATAATATGATAATATGATAACATCATAGTATGACACAATATGACAATATGAGATGATATATGATATATAATATGATATAATAATAATATATAAATATAATAAAATATATAAATAAATAATATAATAAAATGATGTAATACAATATATGACAATATGATAATGACACGATACAATATAATAATATGACACAATGATATTTATGTCTTGATTTTGTCTTGACACACTTTAGATATACTCGCAACGAACGAGAAGCTTTTTTCAGCTGTACTGTGTCATATATTTTTAGCATAAAGTGAAACGACAGAATGAACAATCACAAAAAACTGGGACATGTAGCCCCGAGCTTCACGGGGAAGAGAAAAGAAGCGGGAGGCTTCGCAGAGGAGCGAAGCCAGACTCTCCCCCGGATAGAAAACGTTTCCCACCTAGATTGTCCGAGATCCTCGTCCTTGGGCTTAGCAGCGGCAGCGTGCTCGGGGCTCGCGCCGAAGATCCTGCAGAGAATCTCGTCCGCGTCCATCTCGCCGCGTTGTTCACCGGGAATTTAACGTCGAGCGGGCAGGTTAATCCGCGCGGCGACGCGGCATCGCCGGCCCGCGACTTCGCGATCCCGGACCTCGGGCGCCCCTCGTCCGCTCGGCGTCGACCGGATAATCGATAGACGATGGTTCCACGCGGCTCCTCGATCCCGGGCTCTCATGCGAGCGCGTCCGCCGACGTCGCCATGTCAGCGCGCGTGCATGCACGACGACGAAGTACCCACCACGGTATTCGGCCACCACCACGTCCACCCGCACCGCCGGTAACTTCTCGTTATTGACACGGAGCACGGGGGGAGGGGCGGGCGCGCCACTGGCCTTCACGGCGAGGAAGGGGAGGGATATCAGCTGATGCATCAGCCGATCGTGCGCGCCGTTACCGCAGCGGGAACAGCGGGATGCAGTGCCGGCGGATGATTTTGAAAAACGGGGGGGGCACCGCCATGAGGAATGTGTATGGACACAGATTAATAGACAGATCGCCAATGGTCCCCCAAAAGGCGTGACCAGTATTTCCGTACTTTCATTACCGACAAACTTTGCCCCTAGGTTTGAGTCCGGACTAAATCACATTATATTTGCTCCTGGTGCGAGTCCTGACTAAATATACCCGATTTTACCTATTTCTATTAATCTATGGTATCACAA
>VBVR01000712.1:0-42892 GCA_011638315.1 Tetramorium parvispinum | reverse complement strand
TGGCAAACCATCTAGCTTCCTTGAGCAAGCTAAACAACGCAATGTACCTTATGCGGAAGGTTTTGGAATGTTAGTGGGTCAGGCTATTGAAGCCTTCTATATATGGAATGGTGTAAGACCTGAATTAAAAGATTTTCTATAAAACAAAAAAGAACCTACTTTAAGTAGGTTCTTTTTTGACTGCATTTATTATTTTTTGGTCACAACCATTTGCTGGTAAACATCGCGAAAAATCTCATAATCAATAAATTCATTATGTTCAGGTTTTAAATTCTGAATTGTTTTGGTAATATTATGATTTGTTATATATTCTTCGTAAATTTTCTTACATACAATATATAAATATACTCATTTGTCACGTTATAGTTTATACAAAACAAATACAAAAAAACGCATAAAAAATAGAACTGGCAAATTAAAAAATGCTTTAATTTAAGAATCTATTTACTTAAAAACTATTAAAAGTTATTTTTCCATGTCGCCCCTTGGAATGTTTAATGGACAGCGCTATCAGATTACATTGATATTTCTTCAATTTTACAATACGTCAAACATTCCTTGACGCGTGGCATCCTCTTTACATGTTTACTCAAGAAATAGAGAGTCGTATAATATCGTGATCGGTAGTTTATTCGTGGATTTCTTACGTCTAATGGACATGGAGAGAACCACTGTGTGCTAGCTCGCCGCAAACTTTCGCAATCGTGTAGAAAATGGATACGGACAGCGTTTAAAGAGGTCTTTTTTTTTCTTTTTATTAATGATATCTCGCGTACTCTTGCCTTTACTTGCGAAATCGCGGGCGTATCGGTAAGCAGGTAGGCTCTTCGAAGGGCGACGGACGCGCGGCGATTTAAATGATAATACAATTGTAAAGTTGCTCATTCTAGTCTACCATTCGGAGAATCGGTACGCCGCGTATGTTTTACAAACCTGAACTGGTTATCTCGAGCCGAGCACACCTGCCAACATGGCTTCCGCGGACCCAGCGGTCACGGCTAGTCCCAGCAGCCATGTTGGAATCGCGAGTGTCCGTAGGGACGCAACGAGGCGGACGGACACGCGATCGCCCCGTGAGTTCCTCCGAGGACTCTTATGCCGCTATGTCGATTCACCTGGGAGTGAATCTCTCTCTCTCTCTCTCTCTCTCTCTCTCACCTGGAGGACGTTGATGGAGAAGCCTTCCAGGTCTGCCTCTCAGTGTCCTCCAGCGAACCGCCAACGCATCTCCTCCTTCGCTCGAAATCCCTTATTAGCCGACGGTCCGGTGATCAGCGGCGGAAACATCCGTTGCGCCTCCGTGGACATCCAATCGCTACGGCACGACGAAGAACTCTCGGAGTCGTCCGCGCGTATCACTCCTTATCTCGCGCTGCCGCGTACACGTAAACACACATACACTACACGCGGCTACTCGCAGTAGGCACGATTTCCTCTCCGTCACACTTCCGCTCCTGCTCCGATCTCCGGCGCGGCGGAACGCGCGAAAGGAGCGCGTTTCTCTCACCGGAGGCGGAGGGTTCTTCCCCGAGAAGCGGCGACTCCGAAATCCGTGAGGACGACAACCGGAGCGGGATGGCGATGTGCGCGCGCGCGGCGCTCTTTTCTGCGGGAGAACGCGGTGGAGCGCGCGGGTAACTGCGTGTCGGACGCCGCCAGGTAGGCTTCCTCGGCTCACACACCCACGCAGGTAAGGCTCATGCACGCCACACGCGCACGACGCACACACGGTCGCCGCACACCTATACAGGGCGACTCGCCTGGGAGTCTTTCCGTTTGGCTGCCGCTAGTAGCGCTGCTGCTGGATGCTGCGCCGCGACTGCCTCACTCCTGGAGTCGCCCCCTTGGTGCGAGCGAGGCGGATTCAGGTTGGCTCGCGGAGGCCAGAGCGAGACCAACAGGTAGTCGGTCCGCTCTGCGAGAGAGCGAGCGAGCGGAGGGAGGCCGGGCGGGCGGACCGAGGGCACGCGCGGGGGTTCGCTGGTATCCTATCTACCAGTGCCTATGAGGCGATGCCGCGCAGGTTGAACGCAGGAGGTTTAGGTAGGGACGTGGTATGAGGGGCAGGTGCGTAAACGCGAAACCCGGCACCCTTTCTCTCTCTCGCTCTCTCTTTTTCTTTCTTTCTCCTTCTCTTTCACGGTTTGGTTCCCTCGCCGCTACCGTGGAATTTCCTCACCGCGGTGCATACGACGCTCAGCCATGCCCGATGAGGACAATGTAGATTCGCGTCCAAGATACGATAGTTCCGATAGTTTTGAGGGAACGATCGTAGGGTACCGTCGCGTCCGCGGACGCTCTAGCCGATTTCTACGCCCAAAGTCAACGTACGCGTAATCGTAAACTCCCGCGAACTCCGGAAACTGTCACTGCGTCACTGTATCGACTCTACGATCCAACTCCGGAAAATCCAGTAGCGCTTTTGCCCGCGAAGGTAGCGCGACGCCGATGAAGCGCGTTCTTCGCCGCTACCCGCGCTGTCAGGTAGGCGGACGAGAAAACCGTGAGGCAGGTTGTAAACGCACCTGTAGGAAACCCGCGCCGCGACGGCACTGACGAAGGAGATCGGTCTTTGGTGGGCGGAAAGGGGGAGCGCAGTCCGTGCACCCCGCCGCCAGCCAGAGGCAGTCAGAGAGATCGAGTCTTGGTCGCCGTCTCCCTCGTTCGCTCGCCCTGTCCTCCTCGATCTCTCCTTCAGCCACGCTCCGTCCTGCTTCCACGTTCTTCGGGCGTCCCGCTTCCACCTTCTCGACTCCTTCGTTCCTTCGCCGTAGTCCGGCGCAGCGCTCGCCTCCCCGCGCGTTCCCACTGTCCTTCGGCGTTTCCTTTTTTCTCTTTTTCCCTTTCCGTCTCTTTCTACTGGCAGCAGCCGCCGACGCCCAGCCGGTTTTACACCGGCAAATCGATTCAACCTTACGTACGTCTCGCTGGAGCGAGCGCGGTTCTAGTTCACGGATTCCGGAATTTGCTCCAGTTGGATAGAATAAGCGGCGCGATTGTTAATCGCGGATGAGCCGTTGTTTCAGCTGATTTGCACGAGACTTTGAACTCCTTACTGTCCCATCGAACGGCCTTTTTCCGTCGTTTAACCGGCTATTTTTATGTCTACAAAGTAATGGAGTTTTAGATCCATAAACAGAGAGACAGGGAGGGAGAGAAGGAGAAACGCGGCGGCCACTTACAACGATTGGCTTCTCATTTAGTTCAACGTTGCTATCATTTTATTCTTGTCAGGCGGAATAGTCGCTCCAGATGCTCTCGATATTCGTAAAGACTTTCTGCAATAAGGCGTTTTCATTTATCTACGGTGAATTTCTAAGCCGCGACGATTATGAGATTTTATGCGACATTATTTTTATAACTGTAATATACTTGGATGAATGCGCACCATCAACATAACAACGACAATAAATTTAACGGAAGTTAAATGACGACGTTTATTTTCTGCTCGAGTTCGAACGGCGAGTTTGATCCATCGATCAATCAAACCCATGAATATCGGATCGGATCAATCTCAAATAAATCAGCTGGCTTTAATCGAGAAGTAATCGACTAAAAATGTTTCCTTCTATTCTTTTATTCTTATTTTGGTTGTATTGAGGATAATGTCTCATCACCTGTATGGAACATTTATGTCAATACAAAGTGTAATATCACGCTTCGATTATTAATAAATAGTAATAAAAGAAAAGCCGAAAGCTTTTTGCTGTCGAAACCTGTAATAGTACTAAACGTAGTTCAATATTATCTTTGTGCTCCATAAATAAATAACACGCGCATCACACATAAACCGCAATTTCTTATTTTATTTAACATTCCATTATAAAAGTTAGATTATTTTTAGATTTTTAGAATGTTAATTAAAGAATTTACAAGTCCTACTTTTCTCTTTATCCGAATAAATTTAACTACTGTTTCTTGGCATTTCCTTGCACCGTATCGAGGTTGTATAAAAATTTGTTCTGGCGAGTGCGAAAGTTGCGTGCCGCGATTCAGAATACATGTGCAACAACGATAAAAGGTAAAAGGCCAACAAACGAAAGTACGGTATCCACTAAGTATGCAACGCCTGAACATGTCTCCGTAATCGCAATATCAATTCTTTTTCTCACACGGGCGCAAGCACGATATATCCGCGTCACGTAAAGCCCGGTGAACGGTATCGCCCCTTTCGAGTTTCCTTCTTTATTGGCGCATTCTTACTGCCGAAGCATTTCGCGTTTAAACGTCTCCCCGGGAGAAGACTCCAAGTGAGCAGTGTCGTATTACGTTATAACGCATTATAATCCGCGTGTCGAGAGAACCGCGTCTACTTGGCGCGGAGGCCATTCGGGACCGGGTTACGCTGCCAAAGCGTAACGTCGTAAAACTCACCGGCGCGGCGGCGTCGTGAGCTTCCCGTAAAACGAGCGCGCGGCGCGACGCGTATGGAAATTAATAGCACGTATTTCTATGCCCGTCAGCTTTTCAAGCGCCCCGTAGCCGCGCCGCGCCGCGCCGCGCCGCGCGCGAGAGAGTCGGAGAGCGTAGAGCTAGAACGCTAGAAGGCTCCGGACCCCGTTGTCGGGCGGCCCTTCAAACGGTCATTTTGTGAATCCATTTCGCGACTCCGTTTCGACACGGTAGGTACCTGAAAGGGGACAAAGAGACACCGGAGGAACGTTGACGAATCGACCGGCGCGATCGCGTGTCGTAACGGTACGCGATGACGTACGTCGTCTCTTTTTCCTAAAAGGTCGGGACGCCAAGTACAAGGCCGCCTTGACTATTCTCGCGTGAGAAGAAGATCGCGCCTGAATGGGCGAGACTTTATATTTACATAGCATTAGCCTTTTGTGGCGGAATGCAATGTGTGAATGGCATCGGCGCGTCATTGTTTCGGGCTCCGATTGATGATGCGATTCTCTCACCCATTCAGCTTCCTCAATATCCACGTATGCTAATTAACGCAGCGTACTTGTCAAGTTGAGCTGTCGGCGTGAGACAAGAGTGCCGGCGCTGAACAAGATTCCGGGAGCTGCTCATGGAAATGTTTTCAGATTGCAAACCTGAAGTTTGGATGAAATTGCAGTTCCGCCGAGTCGCTCAAATTTTGCGTCCATACTTGCGAACTTGGAATAGCTCGTTTGTTAATAACTCAGTACGCGCTTTCTTTATTTTACAATAATACCTCGCACGTGGAATGTTGTTTATACTTTATAAATCTTTCAAATGCGAAAGGCCATGTCGGTCTTTGTAATACGAGTTTTATCAGAAAGACAAGCTTGCGATTCTATTTAAAATAACTTTAATATCCATAATAATGATAATACAGTAATATAATGGCATTTAATAAGAAATTTGTGTTTGATATAAACTTAATATCGTTTTCTTCTTATTATTGTAACTCTTGAATTTATCTTTATTTTTTTGGATCCCGAGTTATAATAGATCTATCTTTATTTTAATAGGCAAGTACAATAAAGCGAATGTATAGATTACCAGTAGCGCACTAAAAGTAAAAAATTGTATGCATCGAGAGATAATCGTTTCTTTACGCCACTCTTAAAAATTACGATATTACTTATTTAAACTTGTGAACTTATTATGATATAACTCCTTTAAACATATTTGTTGCAACAATGATTTACAAAACTCAAAAGTCAAAGTTTTCCAGAAAATGAATTTGAATGTTTTGAATCATTAAAATTTTGTAATTTTTAAATATAATTTTGATATAATAATCAATTGTAGAGGAATAAATATATTAACTACATTAGCTCTTCAATGTATTAAATTCTATCCATTTCCTTGCAAACAACTTAAAAATGACAATTTTCGAATTACGCTGCAGCAAATGAGCGACATGGTGCAATTTATAATTGTGAAAAAAAAGCAAAGAGAGCGAAGGAATGCTATGTCATATAAGAGCATAATGTGCGCGCACGCACAGTAGACGCCGTCTTCAGCGTTCGTAACATGATTGCGAAGCATAAACCGAAGCTCATGGTTGCGATAATCCAATGCGTGTCGCGAGAGTTCTTTCACCGCAACCCGTTAAACTTCGCTCGAAGGTATCCAGCAGCCTAATATAAAATTAAATGAGCTCTATACGTGTGTCGCATCATACAGGGTGGGGCGGGAGGGGAGGGAGGAAATATCAGGGTTAAAGCTCTCCTCTTGCCGTCCGCGCTCATGCGAATACCCATGGCGCGAATACAACGCTGTAGCGTTGTTACAGCGTGCAACTGCCTCTCACGTCGTTTTGTTCACTGAACTAGTTCCCTCTCCTCTTACCTCGCCGATTCATTCCATCACTACCAAGCTCACAATCTTACCACCACTATGACCACCGTCATCTCACCACCACATCGCCGCCACGACCACCATCGCCACCACCACCACCATCATCATCGCCGGCACGCCGTTGTGCGGCCGCAACAGCGCGCGATGCCCACAGCAACGTCATCGAGATCACCATCGCGCTAGGAGACGGAACGAGAGATGGAAGTGGTACCAAGAGAGACGGCGAGCGTTCAAGTGAGGATTCCACCGAATCCGTCGAATCACCGTGGAATTTCGAGCGGGAAGACGCGTGGGCCGATAATGCGAGGTGTTTCTAGGATAATTATCTATATATAGTATATATCAGTCCTCGCATAACTTTCTCTCTCTCTCTCTCTCTCTCTCTCTCTTTCTTTTTAATTGCATTACATTCGTCGCAAGTCGCGGAAGGAACTCGAAGGAAACTCCACTTTGTAGACGCGGCACGACGACTTCGCGCCGGCGAAGAAGAGAAAGCCAAAGAGGAAAGAGAGAGAAAGCGCGACGTCGAGCGCGCCGTGAATGTAAGCGCAACGGATGATGCGAGAGGAGAGGACGTGGAACGCGCGCGCAGGCCTCGAAGTACGAAGAACACGGGCCGGCCGCCGCATACCTACACGACGCGTAATGAGAACATACCAGCCATCGTTCGGCCTGCTATCTGCTATCAAACGGATACCACCGGTCCAGCCACGGACGAAGCGTGCAACGCGCCCCAAGCAAGGCCCAAATTTATCTTGCGCGCATCGCCGCGCGCGCCACACCACCGCCGCTCTTAAAAATCTCGCTCGCGATATTTCATTGCGATCATCGTAATTGAGATCTTGGCTTTTCAGCTATTCGTTCAGCGGTTTACCGTCGGACTCTCCGCCGCGGATGTGCATTCGATCGATCGTGCCCTTCGATCGTGCCGCCACGTCGGGTCTTAATCATAACTCCCGATGATGATTCTCGCCGCGGCGAGAGCTCCGCGCGATGCGAAACGGAATCGTTTCAATGTCGCTGAAGCCGTTGCTGTTTTGCCACGTCTTTTAATTAACAATCGACTCTGATAGAATAGCGGTTTTTACTCGCGTAACTAATAGAGACATCCATACAAAAGAAATAAATAAATGGCATTAAAATAGTGTCCAATATTACACTGAAAAAAATTCTGATTATAAACGGACAAATCAGAAAGAAAAATCTTGTAGGATAGGAATTCTGATTATTATAAGTTATAAAGTATAAGTTCTATTATACCACCCAGAATTTCTATTATTAATAACCAGAATATTTGATCACGCCTACAAGATTTTCTGATCCGTCCGTTTTTGACCAGAATTTGTTTTCAGTGTACGCAAATTAAATTGAAATATTAAAGTTGCATAAATTTTTATTTTATTATGCGACATTTAATCGATTAATACGAGAGAAAGAGGAAACAAAAAGGTTGAGTGAATATCTCACGTCGAAATTGTATTAAACTTTCTATTTTTATTATCTGAAATTTTGAGCGGTTGACCAGGCTCCTTTCGATCTATACAATCTTTCGTTTTAAACGTGTCGTTCTTTAATACATCCTTAGCCGGCTGTGAAAACAATGTACTCTGTAACGATGAGGATCGTCGGTGTGCCTTGTTCTTCGCGCCTGCATCTTCTTCCTGTTTTTTTCTCTTCGCTGTCTCTTCGTGTTTGCGGCGGTCGCGCTCATTGAAGACGCTATTAAATTCAGCGCCCCGCCGTCGCGACGATAACGCGCGCTCTGTCTCGTCCGCTTAAACCTATATCTACCATCCCTTTCTCGCGCACGCAGGATTGACACATTGAGAATCCCGCGCCGTCATCCCGTTGCCATTTTATGTTAACTCCTTTCTCGATCTTTCTCCATCAATGCAGGAATAAATCACAACACGTGGTAATAAAAACATGTTTGAAAAAGGAAAAAGATTCGTATAATTTTTATGTATTAATATAGTCCGAAGAAAGTTTAAAAACGAAGAGTCTCTTAAAAATGTTACAATTTTTAATATTAGCGTTTCTAAATCATCGACACATGTTTTAACGGCTCGGTTAAATCATTTGCAATCGATCTTCCTTTTGTAAGGCTGTTTTGCGACAAATTTTCAATATAAAATGAAATTAACATTAGAGCTTTCTTGTTCCAATTTAATTCTCGCTCAAAATTCATTTAAAGGTGTATTTAAACAAAATTTTTTGAAATGTTTTCACATTGTTAAGATATATGTTAATATATCGTCTCTTGTTTATCTGATCTCTATTGTAAAATATGTGCCGATAATTCAGGGACACTCTATATACATCGGTAGGAGCGGACAGGATCAATCCGAACCTGACGTGCCAGCGTAGGGTTATCTTCTCGTTAAATTGTATATACGCCGGTCCCCTCGCATTTTCCTACTATACACATGCGACAATATGCGCGTGATTTTCGACAGATATGCGCAATATCTTCGATTTTCCGTTTCTATCGCGCAGATAATTGCGGACTCACGCGATCCTCTCGCTCCTCTCGTTCTCGCGGGCAAGCCCCGTGGTTTTCGTTTGTTATAAATATTGGCGTTGATAAGAATAGCGATATAATTAATGGCAATTCCACATGCACATGCGCCGCATACGCGTAACTACCGCTACGTATGCACGTACGCGTCTTACGGCTGGCAAAACGCATCTCCCTTTCGCCGTTAGAATTAATCGATACGGTGAACTCTGTGTGTCGCCCCGTTCTTGAAGATACTCTCCTCGTAAAGTTATCTTCATGTGCGTATAGAGTTTCAGCGACAAACAACCTCGGAGGGCCTTCGTTTCTTTTTTTTTTCAGATATAGGTATCAAGATCGCCGCGAATCAATCGTATTATAATACTTGGAGATCTTTTAAAGATTTCGTTTCTTTAACGTTCATTATTTTACTAGCACATTTTGATCAAAAGTCAAATATTCGAAATAAAAGTGCTGATGATGGAAGGTGCAATGGACAGGATGCAGATTAAATGGGAAAGCTTGACGCGCGATGAGAGGTGAAGACTCACATTTCTGAAATAGGAATCAGTATAATTTCAGTGAGTTCCGACTTCGATAGTAGAAACGGAAATCTCCATATTCATTCGCGACAAATATATGTATAACTGACATAAAATATATTTCTTTACATTCATGGCACTGAACTCATCAAGATTATATCGATTCCTGCTCAAACAAACTCGATGACGTTCGATGGGATTGCATTACTGCTGATAAACAATTCCGATGACACGGCGAACGACGGCGGTCGCACTAAATGGAACACAAGTTTATATTGTTTTTTAGCGTTAGCTTTTATTTGAACAGTTTAACGTGACGTCACTGTTAATCAGCAGTTACAATGATGATCGTGACGATGAGATTTAATAATGTTGTTGAAATGAAAGAATCTTGGCAAACATCCACGAGCGTGTGGTGATCGTCGAGGTAACAACGGCGATCGTCGCAGATAATCCACAACGTGTTAGGAACCGGAAACGGATACGGACGAGGAGATTTCCTTGGACGATCTTCGCTACTGCGACTCGTTGGATTCGTCGTAGGGCGGATTGTTTTGCATTTCAACCTATTTTTATCCATCGATCAATCGAATATTCGAGGGCGGCCAACCATCTGAAATAATAATAAGCGATTATTTGCGATGGATGCGTATTAATAATAAGAAAAATTGATATTTAAAAATTTTACTAAATCTCTTACGAGACATAAAAAAATAAACGTGTCACATTTAGACATCAAATGAGACGAAGATTAACATCTGTATATTGTTTACCGTTTCTTATCCATTTCTGATTCGCTGGAGAAGATGTAGCGTCTCTGCGTGGGATCCGGTGATTGCAATTCAAAAGCGTGCTTCCTACCGCCGGAACTCGGAGCGCTGCTATGTACCCTGAAACCGTGCAGACAGGCTACGCCGAACGCTTTCTCGGCATTGGCGTCATCGTAGAAATATAGTGCGGCGTCCTTTAACACGCAATATCGCCTGGACCAGCCGGTGGGCGAGGATGTTTTCCGCGCGTGTTCCTGTTGTTTGTTCAAATACCCGAAGCAATCTGGCCTTTGAATAGCGCACGCAGCCATCTCTCTCATTCTTAGCGAGGAGTCCAGCCAAGTGTCAACCTGAGAAAGACATTGAGTAGTCTCAAATTTCAAAGAAAAGGTTTGGCTAGAAAAAATAAGAAAGAAGGAAAATAAATATAGTAAAATGAGGAAGTTTATTTTTAAAAAATGTTGAAATAACGTGTGCATTCGCGGACAATTCATATAACAATATATATTTAATATATTTAATTTCAAATTAAAGTAATCGAAACGTAATTAAATTGTTCACATAACGATTCTCTTTCCGTACCTGATCGTTCCTCTCGACTGCTTCACGTACAACTGTGATCCATCGATTGGCCGCGTCTTCGGTATCGGCCGCCAGTCGTAGCGTCGGAGCACCCTTCTTCTTTATCGCGAAACTGTGCACTCTCAATTCAGGCGTCTGCTCCACGTCGTACTTGAGAAGCATTATCGCTCCCACCGGTTGCGAATCCTGTTGCGAGAAATACACTTTAAGTAATATCTCGACTTGTTTAAATCGTTCTCCACTATGAATTTTCGAAAGTACATTTATCCTATTCTTTACTTCTAAATTTAAAAAAATATATATATACTTTATTTTACTTTTCATTAAATTTATCTAAGGATATTCCTTTTATCATAACTTCATAAAAATTCTCTGCGTAGATATTCGCAGACATTGCTAAGTTTATTGATTTGCTTGCGCTTTTCAGTGTTAGAACCGATTAGAATTCTCGCTTACCGAGTCAGTCTTGTAACAATAGAGGCAGTTGTCACGACGAAGGGCGAACCATCGTCGAATCCACTTTTCCGTGCACGACGACGTGGATTTTCTCCACAAGTACCCCGAGCAAAGTGGTGCCTCTTCAACGCTCTCCTTCGCCCCGGTACGCGCGACACGCGGCGCCAACACGTTGCAAGTTCTTGCGACTTCTAATTCCAGAACATCCGTGCCGGAGTGCGCCAGTCTTACGACCTCCGAATGCGTGGCGTCCATGACGCTTCTGCCGTTCACCGACATGATGATGTCGCCAATCTCGAGACCGGAACTTTCCGCGGGCGTGTCTGGCTCGATCGCGGAAACCACCACGGGCTTCGAGCCATGAATGCGGAATCCAAACTCGCCGCCTGCCTCGCGTTTCACAACTACCCTCTTGTCGCTCTCTGCGAAAACAAAGTATAATTACAGCATTCTTCATATGAAAACAAGGAGATTCAAAAATTCCTTTGATCGCTTGCAGAAATTATCTCTTTTGTACTTTTAGAAAACTTTACATTACAAAATTTGAAATAACAAATGTATTATACATTTCTTTTATTTAATATTAGCAAAATGTAAATGCATATTTTAAAATGTATTTTTAAGATAAATGTATAGATCTTTTTACCAACTTGATAGCCATCTTCTGATTTACTTGATTTAGTAGTACGCTGTACTTATTTAATACTCATTTAAAACTAAGTTAAAAGAAAATTCAACTAATCCACAAATTTCTATAATTGTTTTATATTATTATATAATATTTACATTTTAATTATATATTACAAAAACTTCCTTACATTTATATTAGATTTATATTAGTTTCTGAAAAGAGAGATTTACTTTGTGGAAGAGAACATTACGTTGCCTTTACCATAACTTTATACGTTTTAATTCCTCTTATTAGTATTTAATATGCAAATCCGAAGCCACTGGACGGATTATATTTAGAGAAGCATTTAATATACGCGAACAAAGGGAATCATACGTAAAGTGGTTTAAATTGTTAAGCCTCGCGCTTCACAGTCACGCTACTCGTGGTATCGAGTGACGTACCACAAGAATAGTGCGACACGATCGACGCGAGCACAATCGGGCAAGTAAATCGGTTGCTCTAGATCAGAAAGGGCCGAAGCGGAAGAAAAATGGATCGGCGATGGCACGCGACGTAGACGACGTTCCACGCAAAAAGGCGCGTCAGCGTGCGCTACAAACGTAATCGACCATATTTAGCGCCCAGACCTTTTCCTTCCAGTAATACAGAGGTGACTCCGGTCGCCGTCGTGCCGCCATCGTGCCGCTTTTATTTTTGCGCCGTTGCAGGCGCTTTATCCATTTTAGTCCTCGCTTTGATCATGAACGTGAAAGACGCTGGAAAAAGCGCGACTTGATCGTGCGCGCGCAAAGTTCATCATATACGGCATCATAAGCACTGCCGGATACGGATATACATAGGGACAGTGGAAGAGTGGTAGTGTAATACCCCTGATGTATCCCCTTCTTTCCAGGTTCACCGTACGTCCGTCTATAGATGCTTTGATCCATTTAAGCCCGATTAGAAAAAATATCGGGGCGCCAATAATGCCATCGTCATAAATGTCAGCAACGCCGCGTTTCATCAATGAATTGGATCTTTCTTACGATACGCGAGCTAGATACCCGGTGATGGCAGACGCGCACTAATTGAGACATCCACACCGCCTCCCGATGATTCTTGGCCGACGTTCGATTGTCGTCAGCGTATATTCCTTTCAACTTTTGTATCGAGATATAGCAACATTCGCTACAGATATTTGTGTCGCCGTTAATTTGGCGCCCGACAGTGTTTCATGAATAGAAATTAAGCCATAAATACAAATTATCTCCGCAGTCTCCAAGTAGTTGTAACACACTCTCTAGGGAGCGTCGTAATTATAATTAAGTGTCGCTAGACTGTAAACTTAACTTTCCACGAAATAGTTGTTTAAAAGAGAGAATATTTTCCTGTATTTTCGCATTTTATTATTTTACATGAATATTTTCTAGAAGAAATATTACCAGTCATAATATATTGATCTAAATAATATGATTTTACATTATAAAGTTTTAATTTTGACGACCAAGCAATACATCTGAAGAAAGTTAAGTAACTGATATTACTGCAAATTCGTCATGATCAATCGTTCCATTTTTGCCGCTTTTTTCCGAAACATTCTTTTCCATCAGTGAAAATGAAACAATCGTTACCTGTCGTCGTCGCACCAAATCTCGCCAGAGCTTGACCCTCCCTACACCAGACTCTGAGCATGCACTTAAGCAGCTCCTCCAGAGCTTGTTTCAATGTCACGTCCTTGTCCACTTCCGTCGTGCACTCGGAACCCGCGGAGTTGCACACCATCGTCGCTTGTCAATGGAGCAAACTCGCGGCAGCAGGAGATTTATCGCTTCCTCCCCTCACTTCTCCACCTCTTCAATGTCAGAGAAGAACCTTTCTTTCACCACCGCGTGCCGCCGCGCCCTTCGGTAGGAAGACCGGGGTGCTTGCCGATAAACTCGCGGACGGACTCGCAGCGGATGTACACAGAAAACGGCGGATTCGCGAAGACGAAGATGCCTCGAGCCGGCGGCCTCGTGGAATGCGACTCGGCGCCCTGACCCACTGACTGCCAGCCAAAAGCTCCTTCTTCGAGTCGACCGCCCCGCCGGTCCCCTCAACCCCCCGGGTACCCTGGTGCGCTCCCGCGGTTCGCGAGCGCCGCTGCGCTTCTCGTCTTCTCGTGCGCCGGCACACAAATCACTTCTCCCCTAATTTCGTCTTCCTTCTTCGCCACGGACGAGTCGGACTTAACGTCTCGCTCGACGGCTGCTCGGGTGGATTATATTTAGACGACGGAGTATTACGCGGTGCTTATTTAAAGAATCGGGAAGAACGCCTCTCTCTCTCCCCCCCCTGTACCTTGCCTTTCTCTCTTTACCCGTACCTTTTTCTGCTTGTTGTCATGACCTAATTCTTTTCGCTTCTTTTCTCGCCCTCTTAATTTCACTCTCCGTGCCTCTCGCCCTTGCTATCTCTCTTTTTTCTCTTTATAATTTAAATATTCAAGAATATTCATAACTCGCTTGCACTCACACTGCAACGTTGTGCAAGTCATTTTTGTCACAATTCTTATTTCTGCAAAGATACTCGATTCATATTGTATTAATCTCTGCAATCTGATTGTCCTCAGAAAAAGTCAGATGGTGAAAATAAATTTCATTTATTTAACTTTTCTGACACCGTAATCCAGTTGTTTACATATCTCTCCGTCTCGCGTCATTTACCTTCCTCTTCCTTCACTTCTTCCCTCATTTCTTCTGCCGCTTCTCTTTTTCGCCTCATCTTGCCCCCGTTAGCTCGCTATCTAACTTTTCTTCTTGACGGCAGATATATCGCAGGATGCTTCCACAAGACGGTTTAAAAACATTCTTCGGCGATGCGTAAATCTCGTTTGCGCCTCGTCGGACGTCATCCGTCGAATGATCTCACGAAATAGAGATTTTGGAATGCGAGAATTTCTAACATAGACGCGAACGATTGCAGAACAGCTGCACCGATAAAATCGTGATTAACGATTGTGCTAATAGGCGCTCGTAGATTTACACTTCAAAGATTAATGTCTGGAAAGCTCATGTGATTTATGTGGGTTTAAATGTGTAATCATAGGGATAAAAGCAGCTTTGCTTTTTATTATCATTTCTTTCCAATATTTTGCTAACATTCTTTACTCGGACTATTTTTATAAAATTCTTCTCAGCTTCCTCGAATTTTTTTACGTACCAAGTGATCGATTATAAATTAACGAAGTTATGTGAGAAGTACGATAAAGAATTTAACGTTAAATTTCAAATTAATAAAAAAGAAATATCTTTAATCCGACTTACCGAAACATTTCGTTTGTATCCTCTTATACATCTCGCCGCTGCTTTTTCGATGTACCATCCTATGCGTGGCCGCCTGATATCTTTTCTTAAAATTCTTCTCACTCTCCGTAGATTCTTGAGAGTCTCGTCGCTCTTTATGAATGTCCTCGTCGTCGTCATCCCTGCTGTCAGGTCTTCTCCATACGTGACTCTCTTCCAGATCCCCGATATAAATCCATTCGCTGCTTAAATACGGTTCCACGTAAGTATCCTCGTCTTCTCTTCCTGTCATTAAAAAAAGAGTGGTAAATATATTATTCATATTAAAAGCTTATACATTTATTTTATTCTATTTATAATTTTATAAAAAGAAAAGTATAGAATTTTGTATTATTCCAAAGTAATTGATGTAAAAGATAATTAAATGAAATATATATTTCAGTCTCAAATGCGATGCGTAAACATTTAAATTTTGTCTCTGATACATATTCTTGAATTTACCTGTAAGAATCTCCATACTGGCATCAGTGCTTCGAGCTTGCAACCTTCTCCTGCCTGTGTCGTCGATCGAACCTCTGCTTCCTGGTCGGGGGGTGGCCCTCTCTTCCGATTTCGCTCGAATATCCGATCTACCGGCGTCCGATCTACGGCGATGCCTACGATCCCCTCGATCTTCCGATCTGTACCTCTTGTCGAATTTCTTGTACAACCGATGTCCTGTAACGTGCTTGGAAGTCGTTCTGTGCCCTTCTGGAGAGTCCGCAAAACCTGCCGGTGGTCGAACGATCTCTTCCGACACCTCGGGAGTGAAGCAACAGGAGGGCACACACGATAGAGAAAGAAGGCAGATAGATGGACAGATAAATAGATCGAAAGAAGTTCTCTACTTTGCATTCGTATTTAATCTGACGTACTTCGTGCAATTGAGCGTTTATGGCATTGGAAATCAATAAAATGTATGGATACTTATAGCTCTTAATATTGAAGTTTCTATACATTTTTGATCAGTTTAAAGTGGACATTTAAAATCTTTTAAAAGAGTTATAGAATTTACTTATTAAGTACAAAACGGAATAAAAATAGCGCATATGGATTAATATTTATAATTTTATACTTAAATTGTTTTTATAATTATTAAGATATGAATAAAAAATGTCTACTGTTTAAAGAAATTATGTAAGCTTTACACATGTCTTTATCTTGAACACATATAGTTTTACTTGCAATGTAATTTTACTTTTATTTGGAAATAACAATATAATATATTGAAAAATACGAAAGTTAGTCTCAAAGAAAGAGCAGTCTATATTATTCTCTTTTTCTATGCGCTACTCATCTACAACAACTTAATAATATATCGAGCAAAAGAAAAAAATTGTGTAATTAATGCTTGTAAGAAGCGAGCTACAAGAAATAAATAAAATCTTTAAAGGGACAAAGACAACTATTCAGAGGATGACTACATTTTAAGCAGCAAAATTTCAAAGAAATGATAATGAAATGACTTTCATGATTGTGTCAGTTTAGAAAATTGCAGAAATTAAATTAATAATAAGTGCACTTCGCACATCCTTTACTCACAATAAAATCTAATTCAAAACTACGATAAAGAACAAATTGCAGAAACGTTTTAGATTCTACGTTTACTCTTCTAATTTTTACTTAAAAAATTGTTACTTAAAGAAGCTTCCGAGATTCGTAAGCAAGTACAGTATAATATCATTTAAATCCTATTAATTCTTTGCACTTAAAATTTCTTTTTAGCCGTTAAACGATCCAAAAGAATTCTTTTAATGCATTATTAATGTCGCATAGGCCAAAAATGCAATTAAAAAGATTTAAACGATGTAAAATTGATCGCATTCCCTTTTAGACAGCGCGTTCGAACGACGAAACAATATTGCCCCAGCAAAGAGGTCACCCCGGAGGAAAAGGATGAAAGTGAATAACAAATGAATAATGCACGATAAGTAATATATCACCTCTCTGCCACAATGGTGACAGTGTGCGGCGTCCAAAGCGGCGACGGAAATGCAAGGCTGATCAGCGCTCTCGCTATAAAAGACACTGTCGCTGCCCGGGCTGACGGATCTCAGCGATTCCGCCGACAGTGCCTTCAGCCTCGCCTCCGGACTTTGTGCCTCTATAACGAGCGCTCGCTGGCCGTTATGCCCTGGACTACGTTGATAACGGCCGGGACTTAGGCGACTGGAGCAAACTATGTCGTCCGCGACGCGGGACTTCCTTCGCGGTAAACTGCCCGTTAACGCCGCGTTCTTGTCCTGCACCGCGATTGTTTACATAGATATAAAATGCGCAATAAAGAAACAAAGAGAGTTATGAACTTTTTCTCTTTGTTAATAAAGAAAAAAATGACGAAGTACATTGGCGAGCGTCATGCCTACCTCATTGCTGCGTCTTCTGGTAGAAATATAACCACTGGTCTTTTTCCTCGGGCTCTCCCTGATCCGACGATGCCTCCCGCTCTCCGCATTCTCCCGATGCATGTGATGATGGTGATGATGATGCATGTGATAGTGGTGACTGCAGCTCGAATCATCGGACGTCGGCGCATGTTGACCGTCCTCGGTCTGCTCCATCCTCCATTCCTCCTTCTGAGGACTCCTGAGTACTTGCTGCTGCTGCTGCTGCTGCTGCTGCTGTTGCTGTTGCTGCTGCTGCAGTTGCGCCGACTGTTGCCCGGAGTCCCGTTTTCTATTATTTCGATGAGGACTCCGAGCTGGCGTCGGCTTGCCGCGCGATCTGTGACGATGGCTAGGCGTTGGACTGACCTCGACGTTCTCCGGATATGCCGGCTCCGCGGAATGCTCCAGTTCGACGGTGCCCGACGCTGCACCGAGGAAGTCCAAGCTGAAGGTTTTCTTCTTTCGACGGCGTTCCTCTTCGCTCCACATTCGAACGTCAGGTGGCGATTCGGCGTAACCTCCGGACGACGATCGATGACCCTCCTGTCGAAACAAACCAATAAATCTTCCCTAATAAAACTTTATATTTTTTTACAGTTAGAAGCAATTTGACTATTTGTTATTGACAACTTTTCATAAATTTGAATAAAAATGTTTTGGTTGTAATGTAAGTTTGTAAGTATGTAATCTTGAGAACTTACGTCTCGATCCAATTCAGTCTCCGAGGTATGTCCACTGTGTGGAGCGACTTGCTCTAATTCATGATTCGGATGATCTGCCATCGCGTCCTTTAGATCGTAGCTACCTGAACTACTGCTGCTGCTAGACCTCATTGCCGGTGGAGGTAGTTCTAATCCAAATGCGATTTCCGCTTCTTCTAAAATTGGCGGCGGACTACACGGTTCCTCGATAACAGCCTAATGACATAGAATGTAAATACAGTTTGAATCAAAATCTTTTTTATTTAACGCGACAAAATTCTATTGCATGGTTAACTTTAAATGAATTTTATCTTATAGTAAATTAAAGTTTAAATTAGATCAGTAATATAAGTTAAAAATTATAAAATTTCAAGTCTATTTTCTACACCTTTTAAGAAAAAGTGAAATTGCCAAGGGCGATAAAGAATTAAATGGTAATGTGCAATTATAGAAGGGAATATCTTGCATATATTTATCTAAACATTACTTAATTTGAATAATATTCCGCCGAAATTACCGGCAAAATTAAAACATAAATTAATTTATGTAGAACGTAGAGCGGTTACCTCGCTCCTAGCCAGGCTGTAAATTGAGCTGGCGCTTTCGAAGGAGCTGCCTTCCGCGGCGGTCGCGGTGGTCGAAGCGGGCGCCGACGCTGCCGATGCCGCGGCGCTGGACGTCTGCGGTGGCCTCGACCAGGAACTGGTCGTGGCGGACGTGCCTGTAGTGGTCCCGGTTTCCGTAGAAGTATTGGCAGTGACGTAATCCTCGGAGGTCTCGGAAATATCGGTGTTCGTGCGTCCGCCCGAGTCGGTCCTCGCCAGGCTCAGACCAAACTCGCTCGACGACTGCGACTGGGGCTGAGACAACGGTGGACCTGGACTAGTGCGGCGTAATCCACTTCTTGGTCGGCCGTTACTCGCAGAAATAGACGATTCGATACTGGGGAAAGGTACATAAACTTTAATCAAAACACATGGAGAAAAAAGTCTAAGGAAAAAGCGGGATACTTCAACGCGGGGTAAATTATATACATTGATTGTGATGTTGCTAAAGGAAAAGTATTGGTAACATATTTCTTAAGGAAGGACCACGAATCTCTTCGTTTTTACAAATCCCCCAGTCACATAGTCACTATGTACATTGCGATATTGGGAGATTATAATAGTATTTTTCAATGTTCTATTATATAAATATAAAATACAAAATCAGCAAACAAGTACACACACATATATATATATACAAAACAGTATATATAAATGTTAATTAGAATAATTATTGTCGAAAGGCAAATAAAGGAATATTTACAAAATTATGTATATAATCTTAAAAAGATTCCAATATATTGCACTATATTATATTATTTATAGTGCACTTATAAATTTTTGGAGGATAATTAATCTTGAGCACACATATCATCCTGCAATTCTTATATTCAATATGTAATATTTTTGACAATTATAAGAAGTAATTTAATAATAATTATTGCAACTTTCTATGCTAATATCTTTTTATAGATAGAAAAAAATGATATCAATTATTAAATTATTATCTATCATTTTATTTATATTACATGCAGGAATATATGTCTGCTCAAATGTACTAATTTATACATAATTAAATATATAAATTTGAGATAAATAATTTGTGATGCATATGCTAAGGATGATTTATCAAAAATACCGAATTCAAAATTTAGGGAACTACTATGAAACCAGATCAGAATGTGTTATAGCCTTACATATCGTACGCATAAAAATGTGCTGTTGGTACATCATTGTAGTAAATTTGTTGCAATTGTACTGGTAACAGATCTTGTATTCTGTAAGAACGTCTGTAAAAAGTATTTCCTATAAGTAAAGTAAATTGCAATAGAGTGCCGATACGAAAATCTCTTTTGATTGGATTTATCGCCTCGTATAAACATCCAATAATTTCAACATTGTCAGCCGTAAGTCTCTCCTAAGACGAAATTATAGTCTACCTTGGTGTGAGAGTTTGCACCGGAGTCGCTGGTTCCAGACGTATTCTCGGACTCGGCGGGCAAGGTTCCACCTCGTCTTCCACGTCCAGAGCCTCCGTGTCCATCGAGGAACGTTGTTGATGCTGCAAAAGCAGGAGATGTCTTCTCCTTGAGGATGGCGTCAATAGAGCCAACGAATCAGCTTGGAGAACCGTCGCTTGCGACTCGTTCCATATTCCGTCGCTGTGGTCCCTGGTCACATCGTTCGTTAGAGAATCACTCGAGGCGAACGGTGAAGTCACCTGGCCGATGATGCTGGTACCGGCGATGCCAACCCCGGTACCGAAAGCAGGCGGATAGACCGCAGTGTGCAGTAAGGCGCAGGTGGGCAACGAATCGTCTTTCGGAGCCTGCGCGATCCTTCGTGTTGCTAAAATATATCGTTGATTATATTACATCGGACTTTCTTCATTAATGCGGCGCGACTGGACATTACTGCGACAATAGAACGCACTTGCTGCTGCGGTTGGCGACGTAGGTGACGTTGGAAGTGATCTAGGAAGCATAAAATCATCTGACGTTTGACCTTGTACACCATCCTCGAGGGATACGCTTCTTTTTCGAAAGAGACCTCGACGTATTAGATTTTCATGAAATTCCTAGAAAGAGGTGTAATTATTTTATCAAAAATTTTGCGATAAAAATTTCGGTTTGCAAAATTACGTTTCGAAATATTTACCTCTTCATGATGATCCTCGTGAGGCGAGAGGCTTCGTAACAAGGACAGATCCTCGGGTATCGAGGAAAATTGGACGGGTGTTCTGACAGCTGTGACCCAAGCATCCTGCTGATTCCTTCTGCAAGTATGAGGATAACTCGGTTCGCTACTTTCACCAATGAGTTCGCGTCTCTCGACGCGAATTTCGCCATCGGAAAAGGTCTTTTGAAGAGGAAGAAATCGACGAGTGGGCTCAGAAATCCGGCTGAGTAGCGCCCGAGCATCCGGCGATACCGGTGCTGGTTTGAAATTTATAAAAATCTCCTGGTCGTCTATATCGAGGGATTTACGATGTTGATGACACTGAAATAGATGGTTTATACTACTTTTTATCAATTCATTAGAATGATACTCGTAATGGGTTATCGACAATGTATCAAATTAAATGTGCAGGATTTTTCAGATTAAGACTCTTCATATAAATATAATAGTTTATGTCAAAGGACTTACAACGCTGACGGGAACGAGCGCGATATCTCCATTTGGCAAAGTTTCTTCAATGACGACGGCGGTGATAGAGGGATGTGGCGGTGGTGTTGTTGAAATGAGAAAGGGCGATCTCGGTGGCTCTTCACTTTGAGTCCTGTGAAGTGGTTCGTGTTCAGTTTCCTCTTTCGTTGGGGCACCTCCCTGACCACCGAGCGGCGTGCCTAATTGTCCAGCTTCCGAATAACTTTTGGTCAATTTTCTGCCGTTGAAAACGCCGTTTGTTTGAGCACCCTGTGAAACCATCTTGACGCGATGGATGGTTCGGGGACTGAGAGTCACCGGAAGCACACGACCGCGGAACATTGGCGGGAGATCAGTCTGCGTCGCTTGAGTCTTCATGGCACCGCGTTTAGGTGGTTTCTCTGGAACAAATAAATAGCTACATATCGGCCGAACTATGTGACCTGTAGAAAAAGTTTGTTGACACTTATTAGTGCAAACTTGCGAGAAACTGTTTTAAATCGGCTTTTTTAATTAGCATTAAATAAGTTTTAATTAGTTACTTTAATTAGATACTTGATACTTTACATGTTCAGATAAAGTGGAAATAATATTTCTATGTAAAATAGTGTCCTATTAAAATAAATTTATAAACAAAAAATTTGTAAATAAATTTATCTTACAAATTTTATGAAGAAGAAATTATAACTTCAAACTTGTGTTAAAAGATTAAAATAAAATTTAGTAGTTAATTTAATATTTTTAATAACAATTTGATGTACATGTAATAAAATCCATTTTACAACATTATCAAGTGTATTTGTTTTTCGTTACGTTCTTTCATTACGAAAAATTTTATTATATTTCTTTGATCCATGTTAGTCCAACTTATAACGAGCTTTGCCGTCGTCAAACCGGCCACGAGTAAATAGCTTTAACTACTTTCCCCACATAATCTATGATACTTGGCTTGGGATCAAAATAGCGCGGCAATGTGGATCATCCGTGCGCAGTTGCTGCACAGTATGGAATCTCAATAAATTAATAATTTATCTTTAACTAACAATCAAAAGCCTTAATATTCTATTTATAATTTTATTAATAGTTTATAATCTTATAGAGTTTATATGTATGTAAAAAATTGTCGCAAATTTTTTTCGCAATTTTTTACATACATATGCAATCGTCATTGTACGATACACGACTTACCAAGTACAAGAACACGTGGCTCAACGCCAGGATAAGGGTGTGTTAAGGGCAAGGACGAGGGCAGTATCGTATTCTGCATAGTTGGCTGCGAGTCTATAAGACGTTCCGGATTATGTGGCCTCGGAGGGCTTATGCTCCTTGGGACTTCGAATGATGTGAGCGTGTGCGATCTCGCGAAGCTCACGTGTTTTGCTTTTGGAGCTTGCGATATTTGCATCGTCACGGAAGCAGGGGGAGGAGGTATCGGTGGTAAGACTGGCCGCGGACCTTCCAGCTTCATAGATTCTTCGTCTTCCGGCACCCAAGTGTATCTACCGCGATAGAAAATTATACTGTCAAGTTATAACACCTATAACAACATTAAGCAATGATTTAAATTATCGTCTACCGACGATATCTTAATTAATATCGGCAAAATTGAAGCTGGATGCTTCTATAAATATCTAAAGCGTTTTCAGTTCGATTTATCATCACTTTAGACTTATCTTTATCTTTATTAAATCTTTATTAAAATTATCTCTGCATTTTTATGAAATTTGTGTAAATAATATATAGTAATTATAATTAAAGTTTTTCAGTTATTATAAAAATATATTAATTAAATGTCATTGAAATTAAAACAAAATGCGTACCGTCGTTAATAATGGAAATTAAGTGGGTTTAATGGAAAATTGGTTATCAAGTGATTGTCATATATATATAGGTCGTACTGTTGCAAATGCGGTTCGATTACACGCGTTACGGACGTATCGTGGGGGAAACAGAATGACAACGTGCCATTCTATTGAAGAACAAACCCTCTTACATAAGTACATGTATATTATACAAAATTTTGATAAAACATATACAACGCTATTGGTAGAAAGATAATTTTCATTGTAAAATAACCACGTGAAAAATAAGTGAATAAACAGAGAAATTAATAAACATAAAATAAGATCGTTAGCACGGGACTATATTTATGTCATCACACAATTATCTATTAACTCTAGATTTTTTTTCCGCATATTCTGCACATACACAGCGATCTTGTGCGCAACCATAATTTTTTAATCGACCGCTTTCCGTTGACCTTAAAAAGCTGATAAAGGGGCGGTGCAGCACTCATGCTAATCAGAAATAAACCCAACCCTAGACACTATACTATGAGGAGACCACGGAAGGCTTTACACGTAACAGTCGATGGAACACTGTGTGCTACATAAATATCGTTTTTATAAGGTCTATGTAAAACCATAGAAGATGCCTGGATCAATATAGGCATAAAGATAAATTTTCAAATAAGATTTCTTTCCTGTACCGATCGTATCAAAAGGTGTGCCATGTCGTTACAGGTTTCTCGACAAAAATAATTATAATCGATTTTTCTAACGAAATAATATTTTTTTTTTTAATAATACGACAAATATTTTTAATAAATTTTATATATTTACAATTTTTTTTCATGTTGTAGGCAAAAAGACAAAAGAGTTCTTTTTCCTTTTATTAGATTTCAATTTCATTACCTTTGCATGCTCATCGTTTGCACTGCGACACGCCTTTCGTCAATTACGTTACTAAAGTCTTTACCGATAAATCGATCAGTAGAAACATTCTAAACGCGTCTCGACGGAGTAATTTGCCCCAAATATCCGAAGCATTCGTCTGCCAAATAGTCAGAGGTAATATCGCTCTTCGCAGGTGTCGATCTCGCGTATGAAGGTATACGACATACGATGACTACTAGAGTAATTACCATGATTAATAGAACAGATGTATTGAATTAAAAAATATTGAATTAAAAAAAAATCTTTGTTAGTACATCGGTCTGTATCATGTTAGCCTGTAATTGTAAAATTGCCATCGGAGAATTGCAGCTTCAAGTACCGCAATATTTGAAAATTGACAAATGTACCGCCATCAGTCTTTCAAGATAACGCTTTTAAAATTTTAATTTCTCGACTTGTTGACTCTTTGACGAATTACGGCCGTTTTTCGCGTTCAGAGTCCGGACGGAGGAAATCCATCACCGCGAGAGAGAGAGAGAGAAAGAGATCGATTTGCCTTCCTACTCACCTTTTCGGATCGGGCACGGTGCAAAACGATCTCGGGCGCCGTCTGAAGTAGGAACTCTCGATCCAGTCCGCCTCGTCCTCAAGGTCGTACCGCGACAGACCGCGGGAGTAGGTCGGATAAGGCTGACGGTACATAATTTGGAGGGGCCTTCGGGGATAGGGTGCGTCGCAGAGGTTCTCGTCGCTGGGGACGCTACGCACGCACGCCGACAGGATGGAGTTTCTGGTGGAGCTGCACGGCGACGGTCCCCTCGTGGACAGGCACCCGAAGAAACCGCCGCCGGACTTCTCGACCGCGTCCAGCTGCCGGCTGGTGATGCAGTATTGCTCCTTGATGTCCTCGCGCGAGTACAACGGCGTCGCGCGACGATCCCACGAGTCCATGACACCGCCAGGACCGCCGAAGCCGCTGTGGAGGTCTACTTGCGTGGAAACGTCCACCTATCGCAAACAGGCGCGATTTACATTCGCGGAAACGCTGCCGGGGAACGATTCCGACGGCTAGCGGACGTTGATTGACGCGCGGAACGATCTACGCGGATGTGATAGGTATTTCAAAGGAATTGCTGCGCGAGACTACTGATTTGTATAGCTTATTGATAGGTGATTTTGACGACAGCGCTTTCTGAAGCTCGAGCATAATTTTGCGCTGAAAATTGTGAACAAAAGAATTGTACTGCTTTCCAAAATGAGAAGCTACACTACACATGAAATATGATTAACTTAACTATATGGATCATTATGGATCATTAACAATAATTATCATTAGAAATATTGTAAAATTGTGGTTGAGGTAAAAAATAATTATATTTTTCTCTCGGTGTAACTGAAATAATGCGTCGAGAAGAATACTTGAAAATTAATTGCTATTCGTAGAAGCGCTGTTGAGAAAACTGTTTAAATGATATAGAATTATTACGAACTCGCAGATTTGTCATTTTTATTTGCGCTACGTTTCTAAATTAGAATTATAATAGATAATTATATTAAAAATATAATTATAATAGAAAATTGTTATATTTTTACTCTTAATGTATCTGTAATGATACGGTTAAAATTCAGATTGCACGGGATATTAGTAGTCGATATTATTTCCGATCAAGACCGAAATCTCGCAGATGTAAAACGTTTATTGGCGATATTAAATTTCCAGCAAGTACTTGCTGGAAATGCGATATTCAAGATTCAAAATACTGATTTAAAAACTTCTAATGGATCTTGAAACATGAAACTACATTTTTGTGAAAAAAAAAAGAGAAAACAACACGTTCTTGCGCGGGGCGGTATTGTCTTCCGCGGGGCAGTTAAAAATTGTATCGCTCTTCGATCGAGTACGGTAAACTGCTTCATTCATTCAGATTCCATAGCTATACGCGACTCATTGTACCGAGCTACGTTATCGGAAATCGCAATAGTCGCTGCATTAAACTTCAGTAATTTCCCGGACTTCATTACCGTTCTTGCATTATTCCTTTCCTAAGCATGGAGTTCCGCTATCTCCGCGCCATGGTGATGGCATTGTAGCCGTCTAATGTCTATCGTATTATCAGTTTCCGGTAACAAGATTCATTCGGCTTGTTCTCCGTTTAGCAGAGATCAACGAGACGGACGAAGGAAACGGTTCAAACCGTCGTCAAACGAAGAGCGTTTCTCTCGAGGAGACTGACCTACATTCGGTTGCAGGAAACGGATTTCGAAGCGCGAGCAATGTCCTCATTCTCCAAGGATGAGAAGACGATTAGAAAATAATATTATTTGTAAAATCGAGATAGAAGCTTGTTCTCTTGATCGTTGTTGTATTAATATATTTTTTAATTAATTGGAAAATGTTTCGAAACAAAATAATAAACAAGCATTATTTGCTAATTTAAATGTTATTGATAGTAAATTATATTATACTTAAATATGTAGATAAGCACATAGAAATGGTGAAGATGTACAATGTACAGCGGCAGAGAAAAAAGACTGTACAGAAGGAAGCATATTCCTCGGAAACTTTTTCTCAAAGTTAATTAAAAGATATATACACATTTAGATATATATTTATCGTGCTAATTGAATTTCAAATTAATTTAAGTTAATAAAATATCTTAAAACGTTACATGCAATAAATAAGCTGAAGTTTCGCGATTGGCCTGATTACAGCGGCAAACGCGGTTAATGAACTCAGTTATCAAACAGCTATAACTTTTCTTTTTTTTCCCACAGCTATTCTAGAAAAAAGAAGGAAAATGAAATTTGCGTAAAATAAAAATTTTTTTTATTTATTATGATGATATTGCGTTACGTAACATATTTTATACGTACACAAACATAATGTTATATCACAGTTATGGAGCTACAGCGCACGCTAATAAATCAAATTCGAAATACTTTGCTCTGTATGAATAACGATATCATAAATCACACGAATTAAAAGCAAACGAAACGCGAGATGCTCCCGCGATCTGTGTTGAGGTGAAGTAAAAGTCGCGGCTTTCAGCGTGTCTCACGACCGTCTAGTCATTTATATTTACCGGTCTATTTATTTCTTATTATTTATAACATGCGTTTCATCTTTGGGATAAATAAAAGTCGAGAAGAAATGCCGCGAACGGAAAAGGACGGATGTCGTTTTGGAAAGCAGCCATACGGCCGGACCGAGCCCGATGGTCCAGCAGTCCGAGCATACATCACGCGTCTCCCCACGCATAAACATGCCTATCATTGGACCGGGGATCGTATACGACGGTACCTGGGGATGATAAACGGGTGTCGTTCTGCCGACAGCATTGGCATCTCCCCGCATAGCAGGCGGCATGCTCGCGGATGCCGTGGGCAGATTCCTCGGGTTCATGGCGATCTCGGGGCCGGGATGGATCCTCCTGACACCCGCCGGATCACCGCCGGCGGGTACCACGCTCGGTGCCTTCACCATCCTGGGCCGCACCCCGCGCGGTCACACCGACTCGCTGGGCGAAAACGCTGGGCCGCGCGAAACACGCACACCAGCTGGCCTATCGATCTACCCGCTTTTTCCCTCTCGAACGAGAGAAATTGTCCTACTCTCGGCGCCCCGGGGGTTGAAGCCGAGAGGCTCTCCCGCGAGCGAGCCAGCCTCTTCGTAGACTATCTCGTCGGCGCGCCTCGCGCCCGCGGGACCCTCATGATCGCGCGAGCGGGACGACCCGGGTCCACCCGCCCGACGATGCCCTTACTCGCGACACTCGCGCCTCGACGGACTTGCGAGAGTAATCTGTCGTCGGCGGACACCTGGCGATTGTTACCGTGGCGGCCGCGGAGGACCCGACAACGACGAACGCGACGGCGGCGATGGTGGTGACGGCCACCGCGACGACGTTGGCATACGTCGGACACGACCGAAGCGACGCGTCTCGGTGGTCCTCGCGAGAGAACGCGAGGGATGACGAGCTCTCTCCCGTGGGCTGGAAGAGACGCGACGTCGGGGTGCGCGTGCTGGTGCGAGCAGGAGCGCGTGATACGAGGAGGGTAGATACGCCGGAGACAGGGTGGAACGAGCGACGATGCTCGTGGATTCGGATAGAGGGGGATGAATGGAGGGAGTGGAAGCGTGGGAGATATTGAAACGGGGGGAGAAAATCATAGCGGATGTTCGCGGCGAAAGAGGGATGACGATGATAGGGGGATAGCTGGGCGCCGGTGGGGGTATTTGTAACCTTCGTTACTCTCGGACTCGTGTATTCGCTTTGTGAGCCGCACGGGCACGTTCTCCTCAAGCCGTATTAATACCGTGATATTTATCCGCGTCTCGCTTAATGCCGATGGGGTGAACGTCATTATAAATAGTTCTTCCCCGATTATTTTTATACGGCGGTGAACTCTATCGGACTGATTGACGACAATCGCTATTATTCTACTGAAAAATCTATGGGAAGATCTTGATCCTTTTCGTAGCCGATATGACACGTCGCAAGTGGAGTGGAAAGGCGGAGTGGAAATCTCTTCGTGTTGTTCGGGGTTGGTGAAGACGTCAAACGTTTAATTAAAGTGATCAGATTAATTAACTTACGTTGACTTGCATTGTTACATAATATAATTCACGTACAATTATATATCCATATTCATTTAAAATATTTATAATCATAAAGTCATCTAAATTTTTTTCTTATCTGTAATATTGTATATTGTATATTGACCTATCTATGTATCCCTGATCGTCCGAAATGAAGCAAGAAATATCCTAGCGTTAAAACATCGTAGTAGTAAATAATAAGGTGAACGATAAGCAGGCTAATAACATGTCGCTGAATCAAAGGTAAACCAGGAAATGAACGGGAGAATTGTTTCGTTTCGCGGGCACGTGTGCATATGGGACAATGGCATTAGCTGCGAGAGAAAAGATAAAAAAGCGACATGTTAAACATACTGTAGTAGAACTGGCACGTCGCGGCGATGAATGGGGGCCGCGGGGAAAGGGGATGGCGACGGTAAGGGTAGAGGGAGCGAGATAAACGAGATGACACAGTTGCAATATTGAAAAGACAAGCCGGACGTATGTTGGCACGGCGGAATGAAACAAATATGACGTCATAGACGGGCGCCGTCCTTAAAGCTACGACGCCCACGGTTTGCAACACGTACATGCGCGCGGAAGTACCGACGCCTACGATTATGAGATGCGTGCAAAAGAGGAGAGAAGAAGAAACGAAGAAAGAAAGAGAGATCGAGAGAGAGAGAAAGAGAAAATGAGAAGGTACGAGGGAGAAGGATGGAAAAGGACAAGACCGATCACGTCGAAACCAGATGGAGCTCCTGCACATCCTGGAACTCCATGGAACTCCTTCCGCTGTCACCCTCTTTGTTGTCAAACCGGAACTACCCTCCAAAGTTCAAGCGACTAAGTGTTTTGGTCGACATAATTTTAATCAGATGGTCAAATTTTAATCCTATTACCTTTTCGTTGAATTATTGATATGTTTTCTTGTTTAAATTTATTTTTTATCCTCATTTTTGTAATATGTTTAATTATTTTAATTTAACATTTATTTAATTTAAAAATCCAATTTATAAAATTTCTTTGAACTTTGCATCATTAATAACATTATTTTATGATTGTTAATTTCATGAATTAAACATTTTGTTTAATTCATTAAAATTAATTTTGAAATTAAAATTTATGTGTATGTATATTATTATATATTTACATATATTTACGTAAATTTATATATTATGTAAACGTTTTTGAAGCATCCGGTATACGTGTTTGTAGTTCTTTCACTGATGTAGAGAGGTCGCATGCATGACAAATGTATATCTGCGTGTAAAATCGATACAGATCTCATATGTACCGGCAGATTTCAGATTACAAAGGAATATTAGCATATTTTAATCGCACCATTATTCACATATCAAAATTTAAAAGCGAGTAAAAACGATATAATTTTAATTATAGATACATTTTAATTATATACATATTTGATAACGAAAACAAATATTTTTGTTGAAATATTTAATGCTCAACGATAGCATTATCTGTAATTTCCCTGGATATTCTTTAAAAATATTTTAGAAATATTATAGATTGACATTATATTACTTTCTTCAATCATTAATTATAATCCAAATAGAACGAAAAGTCATAATGAGATAATAAATAGTTCCGATTATTAAAAATCTTTTTTGATACGTCACTTTCATCATGACTCTTTCTGAAAATTTCTGAAAATTTGAAACATTTCTACACCGTTTATTTTCTGTCTTTTTCTATTTTATATATGCAAATATATATATATATATATGTAATACACACACATATATAAGACACACATGGATATTCACACTTCAAATAAATTAAAAAATAATATAAATGTTTATTTTAATCAACACTTCCACCATAAAAATAAATATTTTATAAAGTTATAAAAGTTCTACGGGCATTTTGTCAACGTTACGTTCCGCAACGAATTATTGCACAGTCGATATTACATATTGCGCGTGTGAAATAAAAAAAATCTGTATGTGCGCATTTTCATGCGGTGTTTTTTTATTATTTTAACAGAAACTTCAATGAAGTAACAAACCGTCCATTACGTGACTTTGCATTCCTAGCTGAACAAACGAATTTGAGTGTGCGTGGCGAGCCATACAAATAAACACGCGCGAATTTATAGAACAGGAAAGCACGTATGTGCGGCGCAGGCCTTTCCTTTTTACCGAACCTCATAGTTTCGGTCGCACTGTCGAATAGTCATCAAGCAAGCCTCGCTGTTGCAAAGCGTGTAACTGTGTGTGAAATACACTTTTTTTTTTCTTTTAATATCAGCTTTCCACATCGTTGGATATTCTTGGACAAAGTGAGTAAAAATAAAATTTGTTGCATAGTGGTTAACGGCAATTACTTATTAATTAGCGGGAAAGATCAACACGTCGAATGTTTTATTTAGCTGTCCTTTTGAAATTTTGCAAGTTCCTCTACAAACGGGACGGATCCTGCATATTCTACAAGGAGAAGCTATATAAGGCGAAAAAAAATGAAAGACGGAAAATGGAACGATCGGGTGACATTGAATGTGGGTGGTGTTCGACACGAGACGTATAAAGCGACGCTGAAGAAAATCCCAGCGACCAGATTGTCACGGTTAACAGAGGCGTTAGCGAATTACGATCCGGTTTTGAATGAATACTTTTACGACAGGCATCCAGATGTTTTCGCGCAAGTACTCAATTATTATCGTACTGGAAAACTGCATTATCCCGCGGACGTGTGCGGTCCGCTCTTCGAAGAGGAGCTAGAATTTTGGGGTCTCGATTCGAATCAGGTTGGTTCGATACTTTCGCTCCAAATAAATGGTACAATATTATTTATTAACAATCCCAAATTATATATGTATATATGTATATACACAGTGAAAAATAATATCAATAAAATAGGATACACATGCAGCATTAATATTACAAAATACATATATTATAGGAATAAAATCCAATAATTTTGTGTCAATATTCTGTCAATTATTTAAACCAGCTTCAATCATGCTTGCAATCTGTGACGCATCAACGATTAATTTTAATATAAATCTAATTCCTTTTTTATTTTGTTGAAATAATAGCTGTAATTAGTATTAATTTCCTGATAAAATTAGATAGGAAAAAATAGAATGAAAAAAGATTATCGTTGATTAAAGATATATTTTCTCTTTCACGCATAAATAGAAGAGGATTTGAAAAAATTAATAGAATGGTAAGAGACGTCATTATTAATTAGAGATTATCTATCAAATATTTCAAAGAAATTCCAATTTACATAGAAACTGTTTAAATAAAATATCTTTTATGCTTTTTTAAATGTATTTTAATATTGCAAGCTCTTAATAAATATTTTATTTGTGGTTTATTCTATGATTTGACATAATTTATGTAATTACAATATATCGTTATATATTATATATATCCCGAATATTTTCTTTCACAGTCTCTTAATTAAAATGCCTTTCTAGGTAGAACCATGTTGTTGGAGCACGTATAGCATTCATCGAGATACCCAAGCCACCTTGGCAATCCTCGATAAGCTCGACGTAGAGGGTGAGAAGCTCAGCGACGAAGAAATCGCTCGGGTTTTCGGTTTCGAGGACGAGTATCGTAAAAGGACCTTAACGAGATGGCAAAGATTACGGTCTCGCATTTGGGTTCTTTTCGAGGAGCCGTACTCTTCGACAATGGCCAAATATATAGCCTGTGTATCGGTGTTCTTTATTTGCCTGTCGGTACTCTGTTTCTGCGTGAAGGATCATGCGCCAGTAGAGTCACCGAGAAATAAACACGAGGAATCGACGAGAGAGCATTCGAATATTACCGAAACCACCACTGGTTCTCAACGAGCGTATTTTTATTTGGAACACGCTTGTAATGCTTGGTTCACGATGGAAATAGCACTCCGCTGTGTTGTACGAGCTTATTGTATTTGCTTTAATTTAATCGTCATCGTTAATTACATTTTGCTGAATGTTTGAATTCTCTTTTCCACGAGATAATCGAATAATGTTATAAGTATATCTTTACCTCAATATTCTACTATAAATCTTCATAATTTATAATGAATAAACCAACAGGTTATCTTTGGCCGTAATAGCGGACACTGCGATACTATCTTAACTTAATTGCAGGTAAGTCCTAGCCTGAGGCACTTTGCCATGTCGCCGGTCAATGCAATCGATCTAGCAGCGACGATGAGCTTCTACACGGAGTTTCTGGCAAAACCAAATCTTTATTTGGAACTTCTATCAGTAGCGCGCGTTCTACGACTATTCAAGTTGACGAAGCACTCGCCCGGACTTAGAATCCTTATTCACACCTTTAAGGCGTCCGCCAAAGAGTTGGCCTTACTAGTCTTCTTCCTCGTACTAGGGATCGTGCTTTTTGCCAGTCTCATATTCTATGTTGAACGTCTGCAGGTACATTTCCATTTCTAGTTTCACGAGGGATAGAGCTAAATATTTTAAGAGCACAGTTCTGGCAGCGCAGTTTAAATAGAGCGATAAGACTTTTACGGTAAAAGTCCGCGGAAAGTTTCAGTCTTCCGGAAAAAGGAATCTTTAGACCCGGTCTTAGACTTTGATCTCGGCTTCTTCTTCGTAATAACGTGAATCGCATGTGAACATATATTAGAAGTAAAAATGCGACAAAGTGAAATAAATTCAAGAAAATTTGAAGATTTTTATTAGATTAATTGATATTTCTGATCTTCGAAAACCGGGGATTAAATTTAATCTTCTCGCGAAATTTGCGAGATGATCAAAGTTACATCCTGATTTCTCGTGCCATATCGCAACACTTTGCAGGAAAATCCCAACAACAATTTTGATAGTATACCGCGAGGCTTATGGTGGGCTTTAGTTACCATGACCACTGTAGGCTATGGCGACATGACACCGAAAACTTTTCCCGGCATGTTCATCGGCGGACTGTGCGCCCTCGCCGGTGTCCTGACTATCGCTCTTCCAGTTCCGGTCATTGTCAGCAACTTTTCCATGTTCTACTCGCATACGCAGGTGCTCGCATTATATTCGCCATACACTTCGGCACGCTTATTAATTTACACGTAACCATCTGGTTACAATGCACAATCGAAATTGATTTTATATAAAAAATTGAATGTACATAGAAATATAAAATTTTCAGGCGCGCAGCAAGCTTCCAAAGCAAAGAAGAAGAGTCTTGCCGGCTTTTTCAAGACGAACGAGGCCGTCGTATCAGAATTATGTTGACAGCGAGAATCACCAATTTCTATCGAGTTCAGCTTCTAAATCAATAATGAGTTTAACGCCTCGATCAATCACCACTGGCTTAGAAGATATATTACAATTACAGGTGCCATACGCTAATACGTTTTTTACATCAATCATTTTATAAATAACTTACAGACATTGTTTCACTATTGTGTAATTTTATTTATCGTTTATTTATAGCCAAGCATAGATATTTCAGAATCGAACAGAAGCTTCAATCGAAATGGAAACAATATGATCAATCATTTTGATAGCAAACTGCATCTTCAGGAATTTGAGAATGAGATGCCACTTGTACCTACTTGTATAGCTATTTCTGATTCTTTTGTGATGCTACCAGAAAACAATTGAAATATTGATAAAGAAAATAACAATTAAAATTCGTAATAGTGCTAAATTATTTGTTATATATGTTGGATGTAATAAAATAAAAAGACATCTGTATCTAAAAAGACAGAATTGTAGTCGAATTGTAGTTTGTAGTCAAAGAATAATAAAATATTGTTTTCTTAAATACGAAAATACAGAAAGATTGGCGATAATTTCGCCAATTATCGACATTATTTCCGGTAATAATACCTGTCCACACAATTTGCTTATCAAAGAATTACCTTAATTCTCTTAACGAAGAAAATAAATTTGCAAACTTCGATACAAAGTTTCAGAAAGTTCAAGGCGGACAAAAGAGGACGACATCTCGAGATAGGATCGCGGATCAGTATTATCTTCGGGTTATCGAACGTTAATCCTCTTCTCACGGCTAATGGGTGAGTGTCAGGGTTGTGCTCACGGCGTAATTCGGTACACAACTCGGGGAGTAAAGCTGCCCCTGAAGAGGCAACAGCGCGCAAGCGTAAGCCATCGACCGGCGGAGAAATTCGCCTGAGAGTAGCGACGACCCCACTCGAGCTGAGCAACCCATTCCGCGCTGCCTCGGGATATATCTTGTAACCCACACACGAGACACGTCGCGTAAACGCGACACCTCGTGTGTACGCACGAGCATCGTATTCCTACTTCGTAACAAGTATTTGTACATTTTTCTACTTCACCAACCTCGGGCTCTTACGTCAAACTCGGTTTGAGTCATCCACCCTTATCGAGCAATCCTGATTTTCTGAAGAGAGATGGATGGTTGATCGATTAACGATCCATCTGACGTTATTTGTCAAGTTGCTTTCACGTAAATTGCACAGTTGCATAAAGACTGAAAGAGCAAAGAGTACATTTCGTAATAATTTTTAAATTTAATATTTTACTCGGCGAAAGATGGGAATCTTTTTTTTATAGTAATCTGATGCTTTTTACAACGTATTTTTTTTATTCTATCGTATCTTGTTGATTTTATCGATTTGACATTTAAAATTGGTTCTCCAAGGAAATGATACTACTTATATTTGGAACTTTGTTGACTCTCTGAATATATTGATTCTAAAAATTTATTTCATATATTTGACATTAGAAGTGTAATTTAAATATTTTCTCGGGTATCTTCAACAAAATATAATTCGATATTTTAAAAGATAATGCGATATTTGCATTGGAATACGTTTCATATGTATTATATTCTAATTTTTTTAATAATAAATAAAAATTTTAACATGTTCCGTGCTCAGGCATATTCGTATGACTTTTCATTTGTATTATCGATGTGGCCCACGCAGCAAAATACATTCACAAATTCAACAAATAACAATTAACAAATGAATCAAGTTTCTCAATTTCTAGCCAGAACGAAGAGTTTGTCGTAGGCCACGAGTGGATAATAATAAAGATATTTTATCTAATTTTAATTTTCTTATTGTTAATATTGTCTGATTTAGAGACAATAATGAAGACAGCCTGTTAAGAAGATAAATGAAGAGATTTGTCAAATATTTTCCATGATTCTGAAACAGATTGTACAAAAGGATAAAAAAATCGAGCAGCATGTTTCCAAGTTAATGAAATATATGATCGATGCGAGTTCATTTTTATCATAAATTGAAAAGAATTCGGGAAATTTGTCAATTTCTTACTGTCGAAAGCCCTGCTTTACACATTTGTATTGTACAATATGCAATAGAAATGGGAAAAGAGAAAAGAAGGAATAGATGGGAAAAGAAAAGAAGAGGAAGGAGGATAGACGAAGGATGGTAGACAGATATTTTATGAGCTATAAAAAGTATGGAACGACAAGGGTAATTCCGATTTTTCCCACGGGTTTTGATCGTCTCACAGCGAAAAATCGCAATCTCATGGAAAGTTAAATTGAAGGGGCAGTGGAAGAAGATAATCGCGTGACCTAAAAAAGAAAATATCCACATAATCGACTTAAATCTCGTCAAATTAAACAAAGCGAGGACTTCGAATCGCGTGATTTTAATCGTGCATGAGGCCTTGGGAAAGAAACTGTTAATTTCTGATAGAAATCGATATATTAAATCATATAAGAGAAACGTAAGAGGATAATCATGAATTTCATACAAGCAAACCTTGCAGTCCATAATCCAATAATATTGATTTTTTTTTAATTTTACATATGGCAGACTTACGTCCATATCGCATGTACGTTTAATGAATATCTTATGAAATATCTATTAGATATCCAATTATTTATTCAGATTTGCAGATATTAATTAAATATTGACAACAACTGCACCATAGGGCAACCGTAAGCCTAAGTCCACGCAAAAAAAAAGACTATCGAGTTTTTTTGTAAAATATTATGCAAAACTTTACCCTGAAAAAGAATTCTAGTTAAAAATGGACGAATCAGAAAATCTTGTCGAATTGATCAAATATTCTGATTATTATAAATAAAACTCACTATAAGTTATAAAGTATTGAGTTCTATTTATAATAACCAGAATTTTTATTATAATAATTTTTATTACAATAGAAATTCTGGTTATTATAAAGAATTATATATAAGTTGTAAAATATTGAGTTCTATCTATAATAACCAGAATATTTGATCACGCCTATTTTTTCATTCGCCGTTTTTAACCAGAATTTTCCTTCAATGTATATTCTGTTTTACTGTACAAACGCTATCTCAACACTAATTGACTCACACACTAACCGTGCAATTATGGAGTACGCTGTTATAAGTACAGTTATAAGTAGTAAAACAGAGTAATAGACCATAAGTACATAAGTAGTATTCGGATATATTTTCCTGCCTCGACGGCCGAGATTACCGCGGAGGGGTGGGACACAATCGTCGAATGCGAGACAGCTCGACAACTCCGGAGGTAACTTTAAGTCATCGCCTCGGTCAGCAACTCGGTCCAACTCGAGGGCCACTTGAACGCGGTCTCGTCGCGACGTGACGCTACACGGTGCGGGCTGCGCGCGCTCAACCTCCGCACGCCGTCGCCGTCGCGACGCCAACCCCCACCCCGGCGACGACGGCGACGACGACGACGACGCCACTGCCGTTCCCCGTCGGCAGAGACGACGTCGCTCTCGTTCGCGATCTCAGTTCCGTACGCGCGACGAGCCGCAGCCGAGCTTGACCTCGGAGCTCCCTCGTCACATCCGCCTGTCGGTCGGTCACGGGGAGGACGCGAGCCGGCGACAATGACGGGCCGTCTATGACGGCTAAGGGTGGCACCGCTTGGATGAGGGCCCGACCGTACCGCCGATGATCCATTCGCGAGCACGGCGACGGGGAAAACGCCCTCTGCCTTCGCGGCGCGTTCCCTGCCTGACCTGACCTTTCGCTTCGAGACAGAAAGAGAGAGAGAGGGACGACAGAGAGGGAGAGGGTGACTCGAGAGAGCGAGGGGGGTGACTCGTGCTCGTGCGAACGCAGGACGTAGCACGCAGGACAACACAGTGCCTATTGTGCGAGACCGCCCGTTATACCCACGGTATACCTTCCGCGGAGCGCCGTCGCCATCGTCGCAGCTCGGCGACATGGAGAATGCGGAGAATCGGAGCAGTGCCGTCGAGATGTCGCGGAAGATCTCCGAGACATGAAGAGAGCGCGACCGAGGGTGGGTATTTTGTTCAGTTCCAAACAAGGGAGACCGTTTCAGGAGGATCTTGTCGTCGTTGTGAGGGAACGAAACGCTCGCGTGCCCAAGTGGAAACGTGTCGATCACGAGGGTATCCCTTTGGGGATGCTTTCTCTCTCTCTCTCTCTCTCTCTCTCTCTCTCTCCCTCTTTCTCTGGAGGGGGAGAGGAGCCACGAGAGAGAACACGCGCCAATCCCATGAGTGCTCGAGGAACGTGAATGCGCTTGAGCCCCTCAGGGGCTGGAGAGTCTTTGTGAATTATCTCGTTCGGATACCGATAACGCGCGTCCGTCCGGATCCCCCGTTGCGGGGGTTGCGAGACCCGTTCTCGTTGCCCCCGTTCACGTCGCTGTCGGCCGTTCTCGTCGTTGAACCTCAGTCGGTTCCGCCTGACCTACTCGACACTCTCCAATGTTCGTTCTCGGTCCTCATTGATTTCCTCAAAATCGCCCCTTCGTCTTTCCCGGTCGATCCCGACCGGGATCGCCAGCCTCGCCAGCCGGCTTCGTCCGAGCGAGCGTCCGGTGCGGAGCGGTGCCTGCGGGAGATCCCGACCCCTCCTCCCGCGCGCGCGTCGGCATCGGCCGCGCGGAAGCGAGGCCCCGAAAAGCGGAGCCCGCGGGTGGTAATGTCGACGGTGAGAGAGCGTACGGAGAGCGCAATATCGGCCTTTCGTGCACGCAGACTATCGATTCTCGCGCGACAAGGGGCTGGCCGACGCCGCCTGACGCCGCCACCGCCACCGTCACCGTCGTTTCCCCGACGGCTAATTTGTAGCCGCCGACCATGAACAAGCGCCTCTCGTTAAGGCCTCTCCGCCGCGCGCGCGTGGGAACGGGAACGCGTCGTCCTCGAGGCTCGCCCCTCGCGGCGGCGGTCGATCGTCCGAAATGCCGCTCTCGTGCACGTGCGAAAATACGTTTGCGGATGACGTCACGGGAATGCGCCCCGACCTCGAAGATTCGATCGGATTTCGCCGTTGCTAGACGTTTCCCGCCGCCACCGCCGCCGCCGTTCGCCGTTGCCGTTGCCGCTGCCTGTCGGCGGCTGGCGATCGGGGTTGATTTAGAATTCGCGTCCATGCGCGCTAATTCGAGGACTCTGGCACGTCGACCTCGCTCGCAACGACGATCCGCCTTGCCATCTGATAGCGCACGCCGCGCTCTCTGAGATCCGCGCGGTACCTTTGCATCTGGCAGGTGGTCAACGGTGACGCATCCCGAGCGCGTGATTTGATAATCACAGACAGCCCGACTCGTCAGGGACAGAGCGAGCCACATTGTTAGCCTCTATATAACTGTTACAACTTTGCACAGTCGGCATACAAAGCGACAGGCGGGATTGAAAAACCGATACACCTGTCCCTTTGATTTCACGCGGCGCTTTCTTTATACGGTTCCGCTTTTTACGCGGTAGAAAAGATTACACGGGCAAACGTTCAGAGTACGGATCACCTCGCGAACGGTTTTTTTTCTTTTTTCACTTTGCTATTTCGGGTAGCTGCGGAATCTAAAAGGAGCACGCTGCTTCAATCGAGAGGAATATGACTTGACTTTAATAATTTCCTCTTCTATGGATAATAATTATTCTCCCTTTGTAGCTTAAAATTATAATTTGCGGTCGTTCGTAGAATTATTATTATGGAATGTAAAACTTTTCGTTTGTTCACAGTTGTTAATTGATGCGTTATTTTTCTTTAATTACGCGCTAGAGAATGGTGTAAAAATGTTTGTCCTCTCAGATTGGGTATGAAGTAAAATATTATTTTTGCTAGAACTGAAATATTATCCTTTTATATTACAACACGTTCAGCGAGTTTATCGATGCATCAGGCGCGCATAATTGGTAGATGCAGATGTATTGATGTCAAGGGAAGGTTACTTAAAAATGTCCTGCCCGAGACGCTTACGTATAAATAACTTAACAAAAAATAATCGGTCCGGGAACCTGATAAACGCGAATACGTTCATATACGAATGAGAAAACTACGTGAAATATTATTAACAAGTGTTTCAACGATTTGTGACTCGTAAATTTTTTTTATTTTATTTAATTCTATTTAATTAATTAATATGATATTTTACTTATTTCGATATCTCGTGCATTTTAATCTCGACTGCGTGACTTTTATATTTTATAACGACCGCTTTTTTAACGTCCCTGGTAGGAATTATTTTTCTCAGAGAGCTTGCATTTCACTGCTTGTTTGTTGCACCGTAAACGCGAGATGAAAAAGTTGAATGAATACAATCCTCCCAGAGATACTGGGAGGACTTAAAGAGACGGCGCGGTTCTAACGCCGGTATTTGTGAGGTATATTCCTAAACCATGCGGTAATGAATAAGGGACTTTTGATTAAAATGTTAAATGTCACAATTATCGTGACGGCGATGCTAAATGGCGCGGGTTTCGTATTCTGATTCGCGCGGCCGTCGTCGGTCTTTGAATACGCAGGATTTGAAGCAGCAATGACACCATTATGACACTTTCCGTCGGCTACGCCATGATAATCCAAATGAAATTACGGGGATGTTAAAGCAACCGGTCGGTAAAACCGGGGTGATATATTACGATAAAATTATTACGCGTAGAATGCTTTCGCTTGATCCTTTTAGGCACTACTCGTGCCCGTGAAGGGACGTGATTTTAACATGACGGAATAAGATCGTAAATTGCACCCTGTACATTTCAATCTGAATTGAATATATCCGCCCAGTCGGATATATTAATGTATAAATTCCAGCAAAAGCGTCAATGAATAATTCGCGATTCAACGAGGCAGAAACGCGGATCGCGCTCGTATTCAATAAATAAATACTCTTTTGAGTGTTCGCGATTTTATTGTGGAAATTATGTTACATGCTCTAAACAAGATTTAAATTAAGATCGATTGGTTCAAAGTTAATTTCCGTTGAAATAAGTTAATTTCCAGTTTACAAGGGTGTAAATTGCATCAACCTTGATTGAGCTTTAGGAAGGTTAAACGGATAAAATCAATAAAAGGTCTTGGCGCGATGGGGAAACGGCAGTTTTCCATCCAATTTTAGATGACGCGACGGAAGCGCTAATTGTTCGCAGATCGCATGGGTTTCTTTAAGTCGGGGCCGGCGGTAGCAGAGCCGTGATCAAAATGAACTTGATAAACATGGACGCGGAGAACCGCGTGGTTCTGAACGTGGGCGGAATCCGGCACGAGACGTACAAGGCGACCCTGAAGAAGATCCCGGCGACGAGGCTCTCGAGACTGACCGAGGCCCTCGCGAACTATGACCCGATCCTCAATGAGTACTTCTTCGACAGACACCCGGGTGTCTTCGCCCAGGTACTCAACTACTATCGCACCGGGAAGCTGCACTACCCCACGGATGTATGCGGCCCGCTTTTCGAGGAAGAGCTCGATTTCTGGGGGCTCGACTCGAATCAGGTCGAGCCTTGCTGCTGGATGACCTACACGCAGGTATATCGTGAATAATGTCTGACTCGTGCACGTGCCTAATCACGCCTAAGCGTGGCTGCACGCAAAACTCAGCGAAACGCAGCGGACGCGCAAGTTTATATGTATAATGTGATGTACAGTACGTTGTAGACACGAAAATTTAAGTATACGAGTTACAAGTATACGAGTATACGGCCATGAAGACAGCCGGTAAATCTTTCCCGCATGTTTAATAGATCAAAATGACAAATGGAAATGGTTTATGGTACATGTGTAATCCGTTTGGTTTGGAATAATCTACCAAATATACTGGAGAAATTTATCGGTGATTTATCACATTGACGAGAAAATACTGTACGTCTTTTATTGTCACGCTCGCAAATTTGCACAAAATGTTAACGTCTTTTCACCTAAGTGCCTTTAAATATTACTGTTCACTTTTTTAAAGAAGTGACAATTAATTTCAATTTCATTTCTAGAATCTACTTATTGTTGTAGTAATAAATGTGTGATTTTACATGATACGTATTTTACTTAAATTTATTCCAGTAGGAGACTATACTATAGGATCATTTGTTTGATACCCCTAAGATGATAGAAAAAATTCAATAAATAATTTACAAAACATAAACAAATAAATATTAGCGAGAGAATCTAGCTTCTCTATTATCATCTTACAGACTGATAAAAAAAAAATGAAAAAATGCATGATCCAATAGTGATTTGAAAGGGAAACTATTAGCAAATAGAATCTGAAAACTAATTCAGATAGAGCGATGTGGGACTTGGGATAGACTCAAGTAAACGTACGTGCAACATCGGACGAATCCGCCGGTAAGACTGATCAAAGCCGAGCAGGCTTTCTTTATCGCTCACGCGAGGAGGCACACGACGGCTCGCGTATGCTTTTCACGCGCGCTTTATCTGTCCCAAGGCAAAGCACGAAAGAAAGCACACTTGAGAAAGAGTTTCACAGGTACGAATAACAATCGTTGCATTTGTCTCTCTTCCCACCCTCTTCGCCCCGACGCCTTGCAGCACCGGGATACGCAGGAAACGCTGACGGTCCTCGATAGGTTGGATCTCGACACCGAGAAGCCCACCGAGGAGGAACTGGCTAGGAAATTTGGTTTTGAGGAGGCGTACTACGAGGGAACTCTCACGTGGTGGCAGAAGCTCAAGCCTCAGATGTGGTCCCTTTTCGATGAACCCTACTCCTCCGTCGCAGCTAAGGTACGATTTAAGTTTGACATACATTACCATTAAGCAAATAATTATACTAATTGAAATGTTAATTTGTTCGAAATCATTAAACGCTTCCTAAAATTACAAAAAATATATTTTTCTATTTATTTTTATTTTCTATAGAAAATATAACAAATATAACAAATGTACATTAACATTTATTATATATAATAAATATTATTATATAATATATAATAAATATAATAATATATATATAATAAATAAATATATAGGGGAGAGTTGCCAAATGCGTACCACTTAAGCTATTTTTGGTTATATTTTACATTTGGTACCTTTTGGAATGCAAATAAACGTTGGAAATTGTAGTTTGATATTTAAGGCACTTATTATTACATGTTAAACCTTTCACTA
>VBVR01000711.1:0-42915 GCA_011638315.1 Tetramorium parvispinum | reverse complement strand
CTCTCTCTCTCTATATATATATATATATATATATGTATATATTTTTTTTTTACCTATGCGGTTTGTTTGATGTAATATAATTATAAATATATATAATTAAATTTTAAATAAGATACTAATTATAAAATTATTATCATTAATTTTTTTTCGATTATGGTGTTTCGATTTTATTAAATAACAAGATAATTAAGAAAATTAAGAACTTGACTTACGTGGCTGAGGCGAGAGGGAATTGTCCGTCGCTATTGGAGGTGGAGGCGGGGGGACAATTCCACTTTCCGATTTGGAAACCAGAAGTACGACGCGATCTTGGGTCGCTTTCAGGGTCGCTACTGCTTCTTCGTGTGTCACATTCTCCAGATTTTTATCGCCCTGCTGAAAGCAATATATGCTTTGTCTCGATCATGTCCACTTAACATTGATTCGTCGACGATCAATTATTTGAAATGTTGCCAAAGTACTTATATTTTTTCGCAGATCAAAATTCGATAAACATATTACGTCGTCAACGATGCTTAGAATAAATTGCTACTCAAAAAAATTGTTGTTTGCATCCACGCATAAAATTGAATCGGGAAATGTCGAACATGATACAAATATAATACAAATGAGATATTTTTTTACGATTATGGTATTTGCTACATTAATTCCCGTTATATTTATTTCTCACGGATATTATTCTTTGGAAAATGTTCCCTTTTCCTTTCTGTTTATCAAGCAGCAACCTATCCCTTTCTCTCTTAAGAGAAGAGACTGTTTCTGAAACACGAACTTGGCATAGTCACGACGCACACAAACGATTCGATTACGATGTCACGAGCCTTCGATAATTGATTTTCCCCATTCAATTTCCCCTGTCAACCGTGGTCTCCTTCCATCTTCTTCCGTTCCCTCCCTTGTTCGCCCACTACGATTGTCTTCCTTAAGGTACTAAGAGGCAATCGATCGATTATTATCGAACTAATGCGCATTAAAAGACCCGCAAGAAAACTGCAGTCGTTTCAGTAAACTCTTAATCCATTCATGAATGCTCGTTTTATATTAAACAGCAGTAATATACCCTAATCGTGATAGAATTTAATTTTCATCAGATAAATATAATACATTGAGAAATTAGATGCATACATTATACATATATTATATTATACAACAATTAAAATTTCTTTTTCTTTATATTACTATGTGTATAAAATTTCAAATAATTTATAATTTTTAGTTGTCAACCAGTAATTACTGTAATTTACAGCACTCTCCGTAAAAGAAAAAAAAATATTATGCTATAATTAAGGAAGTGTAAGGTTGAACGAATTTTATATTTTTAATTTAGTGAGATAAAATATCCTCATTCTCCAAAAATCAGCGCGGATAAAAAAACAGATTAGGGCGGTTTTCCAAAGCGCCGCCGAAGTAATTGATAGCCCTTCCGTCAGCGATATACAGCTCAAGTCGACCTTCGCTAGTCTACGATTTTTCGCTTCAACGATTTCACCACCTTTAAGGCACCCATCTGGGAGTCACGCCAAAAAAGCGCCGATTAAAGCTGAACAGCCGACTTGATTTATGACTATCGCTGAAGAGTAAAGTGCAGAATGTGCGCATACGATGTGGAAAGGCGTTTGCCTTTTCTCTCTTTATACGGCATAAAAGTGCGTTAAAAGGTTTACTTTTGTTATTTTTTTAAGATAATAGTCGATGGTGAAACCTAATCGAGATTCTAACTATGATGTCGATACAACAAATAAGCAGAAGAATGAGGCATTACAATCTTGAGACAAATCATCTTTTTTTGTAACAAAACTAGGATAGAAAATTTTAAATTACTGCTTGAAAAATCTATTAAAAAGAATTTTTTATATCGAAAATTTAATCAAGTTCTGATTTATTTTCTTTCTCGAAAGAGAGACAGAAGCGTTTATTATCGTTGTAAACCATGGGTTCTAAAGAAGAAGGAAGAGGGAGAAATGAGAGAGGGGAAACCTTTTTAATTTTAAATTTAAAATTTTATAATTCGATGGAAGAAATTCGTGGCATGTTCCTTGGGGTTGTCAAAAACACTTCTGATATTTTTCAGCAAACCCATAGAACGCGTGTCACGAATTCCTTTCATCGGATTAAAATTTAAAAATTTATAATGGAAAAGAGACGGAGAGGGCAAATCGAGACTCAATTAAATTTTCGGCATGAAAATTTACTCGCAATCAGTTGTTTACGACAGTGTCGCGGAACTTTCTTGCCGCCTACGTTTTATTCTCCCGCGTGGCGGAGTAATTATCGATCGTACGGTAATTAGTTTCGGCGCGCGTAAGCTCGAAGTTTTCGAGAGTAATTATAAAACTCGAAATGGTTCTCTTGCCCTCTCCAGACTTGCTTAAACATAGCTCGTTTTTTCACAGCGATTTATATATATGCTTCCTATAATTACGAATTTTATGCCTTTGAAACAAAGAACGGTCTTCTATTTTTGTTTTGAGCTATATTTTGAAATCGATAGAAGATTCACAATAAGAAATTCAGACTTCGGAGTGACAGTCAAAAGTCTTATCTTAATATATTCTCAATATTTCTTGCGTTCCCATGAAACCTGTCATAAGTTCCTTCCATTTATCGTTACTATAAAATTTTGAAGCTTATAAGAATGAGATCTCTTTTGTAAGATCGGCATTTGATTAAACTTTCAGCATAAAAATTTCCTTAGTTTTCGACAATATTCCGAAACTTTCTCGCAGTTTTATTCGTGTAACATAGTGAAATATTTTATTTCACTTATACTACACCGATTCTTTGAATAGCAATTTTATAAATAACATGTGCCATTATGAAGCAATTGGCTTTATTTTTAAAATGATTACTATCGAGATAAAATCACGGTTAGTTACGCAGGATTCTTAGAAAGCGAGATCTATTTTCTACATTTATCTTTTCTACTTTTGTAGAAAATAAGAAAGAAAGAAAGAATATTGTAAAAGATGGATTGAAAGGTAACTGATATTAAAGTGAAACATAATCTCGATATTATTTTTCTTTGAACACGCGATATTTTTCTATTATAAAAAAATTACATTCTTCAACATGTAGGTAAGTTTACAACCTCGAAATATTGTATGATATGACATGCAATCAATGCGTGTCTTCTATTTATAATAGTAATTTGATCCGCAAAGAGAAAGAGTATTACGAATATTTCTATCCATTATTGCACGAATATTTTGGCGAAACAAACAGGAGGCGGAAGACAAGCAACTCGGTATGTATGTTTACTTACCAAAGCGTTCCTGACGGCTACCAATTTATCGCCGACGACGAGGCGACCGTCCACCTGAGCGGCCCCACCGTCCATGATTTTGGTCACGTAGATTCCATTGTCACCCGGTATATGTTGATTACCGATACCACCGGCGATGCTGAAGCCAAGGCCCTTGTTACCCTTGATCAGCTCGATCTCCATCAGCTGCGTGTGTTTCCGTCGGCGTACATACTGCAAAATCGATGCGCGGACATGACGTTAATTGAGCGTGGGTGGAGGGTGTGATGAAGGGAGGATCGGGAGGCATCGCGGATGGCCGATTAATGAGTAAATTCTACGTTTAAAGTTCAAATTTTTAACGATGTCGCTTTCATCTGAGAGGCGTTTAAAAAAGGAAACTGCGCGCACTCTTTCATTCCTGGTATAACAATGAATCTCCACGTAATTAAAGGCCCGCCCGATAGCTGATCGAAGAGATATATCTCTCTTCAAACTACTCTCGTTTACTCAGTGAGATTTATAAAGTGGATTTGTTCCTGTTCGCCATTCTCCTTAAAAGCTCGTTTATATCGCCGCTAAGGTGATTCGGTACGTTAATTAAACTGCCCACGGAAAAAGCATTGCCAGACGTTTCGATTGCTAATTGATATGTTTTATCATGACGTAAAAATTTCAAGTATTTAGTAAAATTAAATGCAAAAATATTTTTCCTCTTATTTCTTTTTATGATCATTGATTTTATAATACATTAAATGATGATATGTGTACAAATAATAATTTAATTTTTAACAAATGAATTATATATACATATATCTGATTCATGTATATGTAAATTAATTATTTTGATTACTTGATTTCTTTGAGCATTTCTAAATTGTATTAATTTAATAAATGTAATAGAAATATCCGAGCAATCCATATCGGATAAAAATTTGCATTTGATGCAGTAATTTATTCAATCTTGAAAATTTAATTGCCAGTCATCCATAAATCGAGATTGCAAATCAAATTTGCTTACGATAGCCATAGTCCTATTCTAAAGATGCGTTTATGCGCAACGAGGGATAGTTGCGACTTTATGTCAGAATAATGTCTAGAATGGTCCGGTCGTAAACGCTTTTATGCCTTCTTTATCGTCATTTCTAACCTGGGAGAGTTAATAATGCACGGATCTTGGCTTGTACGACTTCTCGAGTATTTCAAAAATTTCCAACTGCTATCAAAAAAGTTGGCGTTTCTGAAATTTACGATCGATATTTTTGATTTTTACGTCGAACCAACGCCGGTTTTCTTCCATCAAGAAGGAAGCTTACAGCAGGCAATCCGCCTGGGGATTTTTTTTTTCGAAGGGTGACATTAACGTATATCCGAGAGGCACGTAACGAACGATCCCATCGAAACTTTCCCTCATCCCTTGCCAGACTACAGGAATCTCGAAAGGCCCGAGTGAGTGATCGTCGCTTCGGGACTTTTCTCCCGCATAAGCCGAAGATATTCGACGCGTCTTTATGACAAATATAGAATCCAGGAAAGGCCGTCAATCCCGTGGAACTTTCTGGGACTTGAAATGTCGTCATAAAACTAAAAAAAAAATCGCAGATACTTCGACGGAAAAATGGAACAAAAAGGTTCAAGATGAACAACATGACGGAGAACAATGTGATAACGACAAGAGCGATTAGAGTGACATTGATTTAGAGTTAATGAATCTAATGAACGATGCACAGCAACATCGTCTCGCTATTTTTTTTATATTTGACGAATTCATATGTTTGATATTATTAAGTAGATAGTGTTAATATATCGATAACGTGACGTTGCCTAAAATACAGTTAATTACTTGGTTAACTATCGGTAGATAACTGAGAAATTGAATATGTATACGCAGGGTGAGTTTAACAGTAGAAAGCATACGCATTACAGCATTTGCAATTCAATTATTCCCGACACATTCGTCGCGCAATTAAATCTGCGCACTTGAGATGTGCATATGATATGGCATGTGATCACGGTAACAATGTGCTGCCATTGCGCCGGCCGGTACGATTCAATTAAACTCAGATTTGAGATTTGCATACGTCAGTTTGCACAAGGTACCATGCACAGCATCTTTAATGCGTCTGTTAACGTTAATCATTAGTTACATCTTTCTCGATATTCTCGATTTTAATCCGGATATCATTATTTATATATCGATTGAGGTAATATGCTTCAGATAGCGAATTGCAAAAATATTTATATTTTCTCAAACATGATTGATAACTTTTTAAAAGAAAATATTGTCTTATTAACAAAGTCGCACGTTGAATTAAACTGTCTCTTGATATTGAACGCTTGTAAGGTCTCGTCAATGCAACAAAGCGATAGGGACAAGTAACTTGTATGTGCGCCCGTATCGGTGCACCGAGGTTGCAGGGTGGAGGGTAAAGCTTACCAGTTTGACGGTGTTGCCGGCCCGCTTGAGCGCGTCCACGGCGGCCGCATGCGGTACGTCGACAACGGACACGTCGTTCACCTGCAGTATCGTGTCGTTGACACGCAGCCGGCCGTCCGCGGACGCGGCACCGCCCGGTATGAGCTTAGTGATGTAAATGGCGGTGTCGTTGCCATAATGGGGATTGTCCGTGCCGCCGGCGATACTGAAACCTAGGCCCGCCCCGCCCCGCTCCAAAATGATGTCCTCGTAGTCCCACTCATCGTCGCCGTTCACCTGGAAACATAAACACGCGTATTTCAGTATCATCTTCATCCTCTCTTTCTCTTCGCAAATTTTCTATACAACTAGATAAATGTAATACACTTCTAATATAATTTTGTTCTACTCGACGTAGACGGTTTTAAATTTATAAAATGGAATTAGAATTAGCAAAGAGTTACAAGGGGTAAATGTAAACATTGCGGGCTTTATAATCGAACTTAGAAGGAAAAGAAAGGCAGAATTTGTGAAAAAATAGAATTCTTCTTGCGAGAGCCAAGGGTTAATGACGACGTCATGCGAGATAATGCAAAACCCACAATTTTAATTGCGCGGGAGACTTAAAGGCTCTACACGCCAAAGGAGAGTTAAGCGGTTAATTGATTCTGAGACCTCACACGAGAGCAGATTAGGTCGTGCAGTGTTCCGATCAATGGCGATCAGTTACGCGGGAACAAAGGAGCGTCATTTAAGCTCTCGACACCAGCTGACGCGCGCCTTATATCAAAACATTATATTTTTCTATATTTTTTTTTACCGGAGAATGCATTCTGTTCATATCGCGTGGGGCATACAACATGATGGAAAGCGTCTAATAAATACTGGCGGTACATCTTAAAGAAAATTAGAATAATTTTTTCAAAGATCCATTCAACAATTAATTGCAAGGAAAATATTCCGCGACATCGATCAGAGCTACAGATAAATTGTGAACAATTAAATGCCATATCAATTCTATAAAAATTTTATAAAAATTTGCATTTGGGGATTGCCGATTTCATACAACTTCTTTTATCGGAGAGAGAAAAGAGAGACTCTGACAAATGGGGTTTCAGGAATGTTTATTTATTGGTTAATTCCATGCGAACTTTATCTCGTTATAAGTTTTCAACGCACGTGGAAAATTCTGAGAGAGGCCTGGTGTACGGTTGGCAAGGAAGTTCGTCATCGGAACTCGAGCGTACTAAAAGACCCCGTCATCCAATTAACTTTGGGCAACGCTGGCGTGTGACTTCGTTTTAATATTCTATAATGACAGGATAATTAAAGAAGATCGGTCACGTCATCGACTATTGTCGCATCTTTGTGATTGAAAAAGTTACGCTAAAATACACCAAAATAAAAAAAAATACGAACTAAATTTCCGTCATTACAGGCAAAAAACGAAAAGAGAAAATAACCTTTTTAAAAAATGCTTCACATAATAAATTTATACACGAGAATACATCACGAAAAGCTTTTTTTGTGTACAAATATGAGTTGAATGTTACGACCATTCCTTGTTAAAAAATCTATATCATACATACGCGAGCTAATAACGTTAGCAGCGGAAAAAACTTATGTACGATTAATATGATTTCCAAGCGATTGTACGCCTGAATGAAATGGCACTGATTTCCTTTAGGACAGCAGCCACCAAAGGTCTTCCACGTGCGCTGTCGTACAATGCAATTATGCTTGATCCATTGGAGTGCAAAACCATTTTAATCGGATCAAAAGCCAACTAAGCCGTAGGATAATATGCTAGAGACACGTTCCCGCAGTACGATGCATTGCGTATCCCCGGATGTATCAGAGCGCGTTACGTTCACATTCGTGTACGTGCAATTACGATATGTTCAAAGCAGTACGATTCAGCGAAATGCGTTAAGCTAAATAATGCAGATTGATAAATTTACCCGACGACGTCGTAGTTGACATGCAGTAACATCATAATGATATCAGTATAGTCAAGATTGACATTACTAGTCTCTCATTATATCTTGCATATTATTTCAATTGCATACAAAATTTTTCAAGTATCAACAGATTAGAGAAGATCTATCCTCGCTGTTGAATCTAATATCAAGATCACTATGATGTGACAATCGATTCCTCTCGAAATTACCAACGCCGGTTTTAGAGTTACCGGCACAATCACAATTTTCAATAACTCTGGCATAAGACTTTTTTTAGGATACATCTCGTGCGATGCAACATAGGATTAAAGGCCTCGCATAGTATACGCGGGCCGATCATCATCGCAATTATCCATCCGCGTACATACCATTCCGATCGTGTTGCAACACAAACGGATGGTACGGAAGGCGAAAGGATCCGTGCCTCTACATTCTCTCTCTGCCTTCCTCTTCCTTCCTCCCATCTCTCTTTCTCTCTCTTGCTCACGCGCGCGCGCACAAATCGGAATGCACCCCTGGATGCATTCCGATCCGCCTGCACCGGCCGCGTGTATCGAGACAATCCGCCGCGCACAAATTTGACGCACGCAATGCGATGCTCGATGCTATTGCGGTGATCGCGAATTAATCGTGCTGGAATTATGCTATTCTGTTAAGCCACCCTCTATCCCCTCTAAACCTGACACAGCATCGTTGCAATAACGAGCCGTGCATTCGTCAACGACGCGCACTCGTCGATGGTAGGCCATCAACGATGCAGCACAGCAATTATGTCCACGCGAGAATTAGCCGCCGATTAGCGACGCGATTATGCGGCAGAGCTAATTAATCGTACGAACTGGGAAGGACGACGGAGCGCGGGGATCCGCACTTTCACGCACTAAACGCTTATCGGACTTGTTTGACGACTCGTTACCGACGATTAAGTGATCTACTTGTTTCGTGTTGCTATATTTTGTATGTATCGTAATTCAGATTAATTCAAAAATTATCATCTATAATTTCATCGATATAATAATTAATTGCTCTCCTTGCGAATTAAAATAGACTCTGTTTATCAAAGTGGATCTACGTTTTATGAATTATGCTAATATAAAATTGCATATTTTAACTTTTGTATTATTCTATATTATTTTCTAATAATATATTTATGATAAATTTGTGTTATGTGATTTTAATTTTAATACATTCTAATTTTATTTTGCAATCAGTAGAACTGAAGCATTAAACATTTCCTTTTCAAATTGATTAGAATCGCTCTAAGTAGCCACACAACGGAAGTTACGATAACGATAAACGAGCGTGTTCTGGAATCGTCAAAGGGTTTACGTTCGTCATAAATCATGTTAAACGTCCGCGCAAGTGTTCAACCAAGTGCGTCGTAATCCGATACCATTTTCGTTAATTACCATTTTCCGGGCCTGGTTGACCATGCTGGCAATCATTGATCTGCATCATACGTGGACCTTTTCGAAGCCATCCTGAGGTTCGCATAGAAATTAACAACACTAACTTGTGCACCAATTTGCAAGACGCACTTCCGCTTCGCTCGATCCGATTATACGTGACGACAAATGCCCGCCGTGTGCTCGAACTCGAATAATTTCAATAGCAAGCAGATGTTGCCTCACTGACATTTGACTAGGTGATTTATTACGGACGACGGACAGATTTATGCGTTTTACATAATTCACGCTGACCACCGTCGCGTCGCTTATACTTCGCGTGCAGAGACGATTTTTGCTTCTTATCGCGACATTATATAAATTCACGCTGCATTTTACACAACGCACATGCAATGTTGAACAATTAACAACATCGATGTCGTAAATCTCACGTTTTTGTTATAAATAAATTCGCCAATTTCGAAAACACATCTGTTAGGCAATAGAAACATCTTGTCTATAATTTAATAATTGTTTCCAGATGAAAGTAACAATTACGTTTATAATAGAAAAACATCGAATAAACTATTATTATTGTTATTAATTAATAATATATAATAATATTAATAAAAAAGATCGACAACGCGAATAATATTCGCACTTGCGATGCGATTATTACGATGCGATTGAAAGGCATACGGTCGGCGAGCGCAAGTTTCCGTTTTTTCACAGCTGAGAACACTGCGGCCGCAGGTAAACGCGAAACTGCAGCCTCCATCGCGCCGGACAACGACGGACAGCGGCCCGAGGAGTAACGTTACTCATCTTCCGTTCCCCCCGCGCGACAGAACGTTACTCGCCTGCGGACTGTCGCGTCTACCGCGCCAGTCATCGCTATTATAATATCGGGTGGAGCACATGCCGCCGGCTATTTCCGACTCTCTGTGAAAATAAACGCCGGCACGCGTCCGCCGCGGATCGCGCGGCCTGCCGCCGAAATTAACCGGCCGACCGGCACGTTGCAGAATTTGATCGATGGATCGCTCACCGTGAGCGCCGTTCGTTGACCGCACGTAATTTTACGCCGTACGTCTCCGTAATTAGGCCGTCGCGAGATTAGCACTGGTAAAATTGGCCCTGCGAAATTCGCTAAAATATCTTGTAGCGTGTACGTACTATCTATATCACTTTCTCTCCTCTCTCTCTCTCTCTCTCTCGTTCTCTTTCTTATATATAAAATGATATTTATACCATCACTAGAGTGACGCGACCGCGAAGGGCTACATAGTGGGTTCAGAAACTTGGCTCGGTATAGCGTCACCGTGGCCGCGTGTGTTTCAAATTAACATCTCACCGTGTCAAAACCGGCTATATTCGTCGGCCTTTGTCGGTACGCCGGTTCCAACCGCGGCGGATAAAGATAGCCGCGTTCCATGGCAAATAGAGCGAATTTCAGGCTACGCCGACCTTGAAAGTAACCGTCGTCCATTGTCCACTTTATTCTTCGAGAGCATTCAAGTAGAGAAACAAAAGCTTTCTACCTTGGGTCTTTAAGTAAAGTCTAGGGATTCGTGCGGCCTTTATCTAGATCGAAAAATTGAAGTGTCGAGTGTCGTTCTCGTCATCATTTTATCACCTTGAAGAAGATAAGATTAAATATAAGTGAAAACTTTCCTTAATAGAAGATAGGCGAGCGACGTCGTGATAAAATCATGCGCGACGGGATCCAGTTGGTTTCGTAATCCGGAAGTTTATATGCGGGTGTCCGTAGCCGCCGATGATTCGGCACAGCAGCGAGTTTAATGACGAACGAAATTATTGTTGATTAAATCTGATTTCCCTTCCTCATTTTCTCCTGTTGCTCAAGTAAATGGTGAATTTTCCGAGACACTAGCAAGGCTACCAGGGGTGGTAGTCAAGAGGGATTGTTATTAAGAGATAGCTGACGTGCGAAATTCCACAGTCTCGTCTGTAATTTACGCTAGACGGCGAGAGGAAAAAGAAACAGAAATTTGGAGAGAGAGAGAGAGAGAGCACAATAAAATAAAAAGAGAATTTTACAACAGAATGATAATGACTTTAATGTGTATTTTTCAAACTTGTGATAGATTTCGATATAATTATCTCATGTGTATCAAATTTTTAATTTTATTAAACTTTAATATATATTAATAAAAATTAATATATCATAGATGTTTACAAAAAAATTATAAAATTCGCGTCAAAATGAAATTTTTAATTCTATGCAGAACTGCTTCAAAATCTATTTTTAACGAAAATAATACATATTATGCGATAATAACAAAAATTAAACAAAAAATAATTAGATTAAAATAAAGTACATCATAATGTAATTATTATTCATATAAATTATAAATTATATTAAAGTAATAGATTCAACATAATCATTCGTGCTCCTTTCATGTAACATGATGAATAAAATTTGTCATTTATAATCCGACACGAGAAAGCAACGCGAATGTAATACCGACAGGAAAAAAGACTTGCGCAATCCTTTAAATTTAATACTTCCTTCTCGCTGCTGTAGACGTCTGGCGGGCGCTATCTGCGTACAATGGCCGCCAAAGTAACGTAAGTAACGTGCGTGGCTAAAAGGCGAGAACCGGGGCGTGTTAAGCGGAATTAACGCCGGAGGTAACCCGAGCACCGCGAGTCGTTATGCTGCCTCGTTTTGTTCCGGAAAATCGTAACAAAAGCATGGTCTTTTACTCGGTTCTTGAATTCCGAGATAGTATGCGAAACTTTTCAAGGGAGGGCCTTGCCAAGCGAGAAATTATGCCGGACATATCGCAAGATTGGTTGTATGAAATTTGCATGCAACTTGTGTTCAGTTTAAACGTCACGCAACTCTACATCGTGTTAAAAATGTAACAATGTTTCTACAATATTACAGAAAACGTTATATACTCTATATATATATATATACACGTATATCTTTCATTGATTATCTTTGTCAACGCTGATTAATATATAATACTAATGTGATTAGGAAAACGTTCATTGATTATTTCTTATATTAATGTAACAGCACGAATAATCCATCCGGCCTACACTGAGAGAAAAATATAGCTACTTTCGGAGCCAACCATAATTTTCTATTTCTAATAATAAATATGATTAACTTAACTATTTGCATCATTATGTTAACCATAATTATAATATATTAGAAATATTATAAAATTGTGGGCCCAAAAGCAACTATATTTTTCTTTCAGTGTATATATCTATATATTTTATGAACAACTGGCAACAGCAAAATAATCAATTGCGAACAAGAGAATCATACTGGAGTCGGTAGCTATGACGGTCAGCCGCTTGGATCCTTGTTAACTCAAGGGTGCCGCTGACCAAAAGTTCCACGAGTTCCGTTGCAAATTAAACGATGGCAAGGTGAGAGCTCCCCGAATGTGTATTCGAGCGTCGAAACTCGAAACTACTTGCGCCATGGAGTGCATTAGCAAAATTGGAACTCCTCCAATCAGCATGGAGTTAGATCGGCGCTGGGGTTTATATCGTGTTTCGCGACTCGCTTGCAAAACTTATAGCGGCGACATTGGCGCGAAATACGACGGCTAATTGCCATTCCGCCGCGAGAAAAAGCATCTCGATGATTTGGCGTACGCGAGGCGTCGCTGTGTCTATGAACGTTTAACCTGGCGGTTGCTTTGTTCAGTTGTAGAGCGAGTTCGATACTGCGGAAGTGTAGTTCTTCGTTCACGCTTTGTGCTTCGTGCTTTATGGCGGTGGAATTTGCCGCTGGAATTTTTGGAATCGCGGTCATTCACTCTGAATATTCGCGACGACTTTCCTCTCTCGTAATCTCCGTTTTATTTCGTCAAAAATTGTATGGCTTTTCATGAAATTGAACTAGACAGCAGAGAAAGTTATAAGACAGAAATGTGTGAGAAGCCAAAGCTATCCGGCATTTAATTAACGCCAGAGTTATATTAAATTATATTTTAGTAAATTATTATTATATATATAGAATTTTTTATAAAAAGCTATTTTTTTCTTTGATGATTTGCAATTAAATAAAGGTTAATACTATTCTATATATTTTGTATATATTGATAAGTGTAAAAATTTGTCTTTAATTGTGAAATAATTTGTGCAGCATTCATTAAACAAAAAAATTTTATTAATTTCTGTGAATTTAATAGCTTTCTAAGATTATTTTATATCCTGTGCGAATAAAATAGATTTAACCCTGAAAAGTAACAAATTTCACAAGAAATATCAAAATCCACGTGAGTTTTTATCATTCGAAGAAAAGCGATGAATTAACGATCCCCGGAATGGCGTGATATGAGAGCATTGTACACTCGGAGTGTTATGAAGTACGTTGCCGTGGATTAACAGAATCGCTGCATTTTCTGGGAAGAATCGCCAAAAAAAGCGACAATTAAAGCACCCGTCTCAACCAAGCGTGTGCATTCGTTACTGGCGGATTTTAATTTCGTGGTTTAATCGCGGCCGCTTAGTCGTTTTTTGCACACCGTGGCTTTTCGTGGCTTTCCTCATGCTTCTCTTCGGTGCAGTAATCGCGCGGAAATTTGCGCGTCCAACGAACTTTTCGCGATCGTGACTTCGCATATTCCGGTACACTCAATTTTTCGCCGTTCTCTTTAAACTCGACCTGCCTGGAAGTTGTAAAGCAAGAAAGTTATGCTGTCATACTCATCGCGATATTTTCCTCGGAGCGTCAATTTACGATTAAAATAAATATTATATGAAATACTGTATAAATAAAATCGATAGTTTAAGAATTTCGCAATTCTTCTTCTTAACTTCTTCTTAATAAATAAATGAAAAATAATTACTTAATGATTATTGAAGTCACGGACATTTGATATAAAATATTAAAATAAAAAGTAATGTGTGTCTATATAGCGTTTGTGTAGTAGAGATTTGCGTATCGGTCTATTTCGCGATAGCGTAAGGCCCGGTGCGTACTGAGTTAAGGAGGAGGAGCAGGAGGGGAGTAGTCGTTAGAGAGCTTCCGAACAGGCATGACATGCCTCACGATTACATGCCATCAGATTATAATAAAGTTTATATATCCAGCATTAGTTACGGCCATCCTAATTATCTCCTACATTTGAATTAATATTCTCAACGCATCTATTTTTTTCCTTTTATTCAGTTACCGAAAAAACTTGCCTAATGCTCCTTCCACCTTTTAAGCTTAATTCAGAGGCTGCCTTTGCAGTCGTTTCTTAATTGATCTATGAATAAATTAATCTTATTTTGTCGTCAGTCTAATCTTGATTTACGTTTCGAGAGATATTGTGTAATTTAAATTAATCAAACTAATCCAATATATATTCATCCTTATCGTACGCCCTAAATTTAAATTCTGTACTCTAATTGACGAAAACAAATGGTATGTGAGTAAATAAATTCACCCGCGTGAAAACAATTTCATATGCGAAATTGTTGAAATAGAGAAAAAGCTGATAAATCAGATTATATTCTCGAGATTAATAGTCTTATCAGTTTTGTGTGTGTGTAAAATATTATAACGATTCAATTCAACAGACAAATTACAAATGTCCGTTTTGTAAATGTCTTATTAAAATTTCTATTTTCTTTCATATAAATTGATACATTGAAAAATACAACGATAAATGACTCGGAATATCAAAGTATGAATTATAAAGTCTTCCTATATTTCATTTTTTAACGTGTCACCAAGACTGGAACGCTAATTCTGTGCATCGAGCTCGCTTCATCTGCATCTGCATCCGCGGGACCGACATCGCGTTACGATAACAGCGGATTCGCGTTTAGCATGCTGCGGCGTTTCAACTCTCTGTAGGTACGGGTTTAATTCACAAAGCTCACATACTCCGGGATTTAACGTCGACAATCCCCCGCACCTCCCCCACACTCGAGTTCGATGTTACCCCGGGCGTAAACTCGCGATACCCGAAACGCGCATAAAACGCGGACACTATATGAATGCGGGATCTAAAACGCGTGAATTTACGCTGATACCTCCACACGAATGATCGTGTGTTGAAAGCGCGAACACTTCGATAGTCATAAGCGCCCGATAACATAACAACTAACATAACAAAATATATCGGGAAAATATTGATTGAATAAAATAAAATTATACACATTATATTACATGTAATATCAAATCAATTTATGCAATAACCAAAGTTATCAGAATAAAATGGCAACAGGTATGTGAAATTGGCATCCTGAAATGCGAATTTTTACAAAATGACTGATATAACATTTGATTGTCCAGATATTGAAAAAATAAACTGTATTTACTCTTTTTTAATTCTGGAAAAATATGCAAGAAAACTTAGAGACTAATTCGAAACACTATCGAGATATACAGAATTGATTAAACATAAAGGACATAAACAAAAGCAAAGAGACTAACGAGGCCTCATAATCTCAAGAGAGAATTAAAATATTCTGTCTATCGCAAAATTGATCTCATACAAATTTATCGGCTGACATTAAAAGTCACGACGCGCAAAATTAATTTCATAGGCTGCTTGCGAGATATGATTAATGAGCTCGCATTAACGATCCAATCTTTGCGAGCGGCGAGCCCGCAAAGTTTCCCCGAGACGTATCGGAAAATTCAAACGGCTACAGCGGATATTGCAGTTGAGAGTTAATTGATCGTTCAGCACACGTGCTCAACGGGTAACAAGCAGAAGCTGAAGAGAATTCAAAATAATATTAACGATGTAGTTCCGATACAATGTACCGCAATCTTCATGTTCGGATATATTTTCTAGCAGAACGATTAAATGTTAATTTAGTTAACTTACAGTATGGATTAAATCGGCCATTATTACCCCTAAATACGAGATTTTCTCTTTAATAAATAAAATACAATTGTTTAATTTAATTTTCTCTTATAAAGCATCTTTAAATTCTCACCGTTAATCGTGTTAATTTATTCAGACGATTTAATCGTAGCTCACGTCACGAGACTGCGACGAGGCTCAATGCTCGCGTTTTTCTTGGTGGAGAAATCTAGAGGATTTATACGTTTACTGTTTTTCTCTCGGTTACCTCTTTGCCTGGGTCTGAAAAATATGCAGCGAAGGTGGAGAAGGTCGGACAAGCGGCAGCGCGTTAAGCTTTCTTTACACATGAAGAAACGAGCCACGATAATGATATAAATATTCATTAACGGTGCTCTCGCCTGAGAAAATCCTGCAGGCGAACGCCGGAAACAAACATAAACAAATTGCGGTCTTACGATATCCCGCCGTTGGCGTCTGTATCTCGTGCAAAAACTACAGATTGCGAATAGCGATGTCATCACGATACTCTTCGAATATTTTATCGACTCGACACTTATTATGCTCGTAAATTTATAATTAAACTACTACATTTTTCTCTGAAAAGTTATTTTAATGAAATATCAATTATCTGCAAAAATGTGACGCGCACCAAATTAATAATAAACAAAATAAAGAAAAAATTTATCATCAATCTGTACACTATATTTTTATTTTTCACTTTTAATTTTTAGAATTTAAGAATAATTCTTCGCCAAAATAGAACTCTCAAAAACTTAAAAAAAATAAAGGCTTCGAATTGCCTATGCATTAACAATCTCACAGACATATGCGAGTTTAAAAGAGCGACGAGCCACACCGCCTAGTATTTTATTGGCAATCAAGTGTCTAACCATAAGTTTTAAAGAGTACGTAAAAAATGTTACGACCAATTGAAGAAGAAATTTCGACCAATTGAAGAAGATAATAAAACTGCTACATAAAGCTCGAAGATGTTCTTGCGAGAGAATAAGAAATTGCAATTGACTCATAAAAAATCATCCACAACCGAAATACTTTTAATTTGTATTGTGTACCATAAAGGGGAAGAGCTTCGCAGAATAAACAACTATAAGGTTTCCGAGAAAATACGTGAAAATATTGCCATTCTGGGAATCCAATTGTAGTAGAATTATTTTTGTTTCTTATTGTCAACCCAAAAAAAAGAAACAACGAATTGCGCCATAAATAAGATTAATACAGTGTACATTCATATTTCTTAAATTTTGTGAAAAGTACTTGCATATTTTTTCCCTTTTGAATGAACTTATTCCCAGAAGTACGTGTAGCTTCGAATATTTATGCTTCTTTATATTCCTACAGACAATTCGATCATAAGAGGCTTCAAAATGAGAGATATCGCATGATAAAATGTGAGGAAAAAGCAGCGAATCATAAAGTAAATTTACAAAAGTCAGAACTCAAAATAAAAGCGGTTCAAGGAAAGTAACTTCTCTTTCAAAGAAAGCTACCACCATATTTTCGTTAAAAGCTTAAAATCTCTCCAAGTGTACTATAAGAAAGTAATAAGTAAGATAAATATCCCATCTTTTGATAACATTAAACCAAGATATCATTGACAACGAATAAATACAAATTTAACAAACGAAGACGGTAAGGGAGATCGTAGAATGCTTAATACGGAGCACGAAGTACCGTAAATTTATTCCAATCTTGTATTCCGTGTCAGCAAAGCCAAAGGCTCTGAGTTTTCGGACGAATCGGAAACGGGGAAGCAGCCCTTATCCTGGTCACGTCCGGCTGCTTTTCTTTCCCCATTCTTTCCTGGCCGCCGTCGACGCTGCGTGTTTTTCTACGGGGCGCAAAAGGGGTTGTCAAACGTTGCTTACCCTCGTAAAAATCCGTTCTTCCGAACCGTACGTCTTTATCGGATTACACGGGGAAATCGAGCGATTCCGGTGCAATAATAGCACGAAGCTCCAAACCAGCGAATTTCCACAAATGTCCATAAAACAACACGTTCGACTTTGAAATGTAATGTCGTAAAGCAGAATGTAGCGCAATCAGAATCGCGCAATCTGTGTTTATGTCAGATATATGCTGCCCATTCTCGGGTACGATGCACGCAATGTAAATGCCTTTATTTTTCTTGCTGCACGATTTGTTCAATCACGGTAAATTACGCTATAAACAGTTTCATTGTTCACCCGACGAAGTGACGACTTGCTTTCTCACTTCACGCAATCTGGATATCTGATTTGCTCTTATAATTGTCCATATAATTCACACTTTCGTTGAGAGTATCAGCGTCCAATCAAACCGCAGTTCTCGCGATAACGATCGAAGCTGCAAATTTCCGATTACTTTCTGCCACCTGTAATTTCCCGATTACCGCCGCGGGGATGGGAAAGGTTCGGCGTGGTCGCGCATGTTACTAAACTCGAAGTTTAGCAACGACGAACTTCAACGCTTCGCCGCATAGTTGCATACAACCTCGAGGATATAATGTAGCCCGCAGAGTAACGGGACGGCCGGGACAATTTCTTGAGAGACACTTTGACGAGTTAATCCGCGGAATGCCTGAGAACGCCGTCGCGATGCAATAAATTCTCTCACTGTGAGAATTTATAGAGACGCGGAAAGTATGAACTCCCCCTTCATCGTACTCACCTTCGGTGCCCTCGAGAATTTCCGTGGAGATTAAGACATTTTAGAGCATCATTATCTCTAGATAGTCCATGGATAGTAGATGCTTCTAGGAGGCGTCCAAATTTAATTACGAAGTTTATTTATAGTCTTGTCGAGGAGAGACGGAAAGGGAAACTGTATATACTAAATATCAAACGTATTTACTAATGCGAGGTTTCCCTCACTTAGTGTGATATTTGATCACAGAGCTCCTAACCGAATTTATAGTTTTACTTTTAAATTATAATTTGATAGGATATGAAAAATATTAAAACCATAGAGAAAAATGTAAATATTTGTAGCTGCAAAACATTGTAATATTTGTAAATATTTTGCAAACGTTAAAACAAAAACGGTTAACAAATATTCAAACATTTTTCGCTAATGGTATTGCACGGATGCAATATGAAATTGAAAACAAACATAAATCGAGAACCAAAATATCAATTCTCGATTTATTCGGGGAGAAGTAACGAATCGTTCATTCATTGTCCGTATCGCGATGTCCCGAGGGTTAAAACGCATGATGGTCGCTGGGACCGAATTCCGGTGTCCGGCAGAAGTAGCGAGATTGTTTCCGATGGGTAAGAGGAGAGACAAACTAAGCGATTCCATATTGCCGTGTAACTCCCTCTGGTAGTTTTGACTAGTAATCCTAGGCGTGTGGAATTATGGCACCGTGTTTCATGGCTTACATAGATCGAATGAGCCGGTCCGGAGTAACAGTGCGCGCTCGATCGAGGTGATCGGCCTGGGCGTCTTCCACCGATTCAACCGTTGGGTAACTTCATTCTACTCTGGCACGTACCATTTACCGGTTTATGCCCGGGGAGTTTACGACCTTATTCTACGCCTGCCATCCCGAAATCCATACAGGTGTAACGGCCCACCCGCCAAGCGAACGATGCCTCACTGGATACCAACAAGATATCGGCAGCGGTATTATGGTAAATGGTCTTGCGTTAAAATGCGCTATATCGCATGGCTCGTAAATAGATTCGCCGTCATAAAGATTAATTATGTCCAAGATTCGCGCGCGATGTAGGCGGTCAGATGGTTTAGAGCAGGGAGCGAACGTCCGGATAACCCGCGCAAACCACCCAGTTTAAATCTTTGAATTTATTGTTATGTATGTTTACCCAAGTATTATTCTGCGTATTTATAAAGTTTAAATAATGCAACTGTTATTAGAAAACGAATTTCTTAGAAAAAGAAGGTATACGAAAAATGGTGTGTTTAAAGAATTGAAAGGCCTAATTCAATTGTAAATAGATAACAGAGAGAACATACAAAATCATGAGTTATTCATAAAAATAATGAAATATGTACATAACGATGTTATATTAACGGCAGTAGGTTTAACAATATTCAAACCAAAATAACGGACTTGAAATAACATTCAGAGTTTGTCTCGATTTCACGTCGATTCGTTGAGACACAGTAGTTTCTTACTAACGCGCAGCCAAGCAAAATAAAGAGCCCCGGAGTTTACTTTTCGTTCAAATTACTCGGCAAAGCTTTACGCGCGCGCCGAACAAGTTTCGCGAAGATAAACCCACGGAAATTGTCCGTTAGTTTTTAAAAGTCAGGACGAACGAGCTGTCAGAGACAACGAAGTCGACCTAAATACACTCCTCAGGTTTTAGATTTCATCGCGGCACTTCGTGGACCCTGTGCCACGGCTGTTTTTGCTCTCCTTAATGTTAACTTAACGCTAAATAAAGGTTTCTCATGAAGGGCGTGAATCATGAATAATTCATTCTGTTCTGCCGCCGTATCGTCGAAATAATGATTCGTTTTATCTCGTCGTTATAAAAAGTAAATAGTTTACAAAACTTCGTATAAAATTAATAATAATGTCACTTCACTTCAACGTTTGAATTGCATCATTAAAAATTAACATCACGATTTGTAAATTAAGATATACAGAAAAATGGCACTGTGCATCGCTTTGCAATTTTACATCCTACACGCTGATTTACCATACGCTTATTTTTACGGGGAAAAGTCGATCATGCTTTAGAGCATGATCACTTATACTGAACTTCGAGTCCTTATCCGGTCAGTAATCCCGATGCAGATGAGGTGGAATACATTATGATAATATTCCCCAATTTTCAGATGCGGGAAAACCGTACCTGGTAAAAACCAACACTCGGACGTTCCTCCGCTTCATAAATCAATTCATAAACTTGGGGACGATGGAGCGACTATATTGATCGCTGAGCGGAGAAAACGGACATTTTATAAAAGTGGATTATTCACATTTACCGAAGTATTAATTATTTTCGCGCGGTAAAGATATTCGTGTTGAGGCTGATTAATATTTACCACACCTGGAAGCTTTCGCTTCGCCGTTTATCCGTAATATCTATAATAAGATTCGTCTTACGTCTCGCGCGCACATAGCGCGTACTTACTATTCATAATAAAATCATATTACCTTATAAAGATGAAAGAATATATACTGATTGCTCGAATATTCCACTCGAAGTACCAACAGTTTTATTGACTGCAGAATTGCTAATACGATATTATGATATACTGTTTGCATTAATTATGTTCATCCATTATTTGGATATGAATTAAACGCGCGCAATTCGCACACAGAACAGGGACAAGAGAATTCGCGGAACAAGGCGCACTTTTTGCGACACTCGATCGAACTGATCGCTTTCGCGATACGACCGCACGGTACAAATCTACATTTGCAGTTTATCCGATTCGCAAATGGGCGGGTCTAGCGTGGCGATTACAGAATTTGCGAGTTGAAGTTTATGCACCTGCGGAGGACACGGTATCTGCATGTGCCAGCCCAGGACTGCGGGTGTCCCAATTCCAGGGTAAACATTTTCGGCCGAACGCACCGGGATCGCGCGCGCGTTTTCGCTTAATCGGTTATTTTGATATTTACCGGCACGACTGAAAATCTGAGGGAAATGTTTTCTCTCTGTAGAATGGGGTAAAAATATTTATACAATAATTTTTACGGTATCTCCTCCGTCGTCGCAAACGAAACTTTCTCTCGGATAATTCGCTCGGAAAATAATTCCGGAATTTTTACGAATGTAACTTCGTTAATTGTAGTAAACGCGATAAAGGATTAGTTTTGGAATATTTGTTCGTATTTTAATCAAACCTGACAATAAAAGTTGGAATAATAATAAAAGTTGAACCTACAAAGGATACGTTGCAAAATAAAGCAACAAGGTCCAGCTAATCCGTGGAACGGGCGTAATGATACTGTTCGAATTAACAGAACAGCGTGCTTCGCAATTTATCTCAGTAATTCCCGTACAATAAATATTATACATTTACACGGATACATCTCCCCCACGGAACAGCATTCCAACGGAAAAATGTAATTATTCCTAATATCTATGCGTGCCACCATTAATATAAATTCCGCGCCTCGCGCGAACCGCAACAGAGTATCCTCCGTGAAATAAAGATAAATGATTACCGGCATGCAATATACTCCGTGTATTGGAAAAATCATCAAGAGCTGAAGAAACACGCTGCATTCGTACTCTGTTGATTCGAACATTGTCCTTCGAAATATGTTGTGGAATCGAATTCGAGGCAACCGGGAAAAAAGAGATTGTTCTTCTATTCGAAAGAATAAAAGGAAAGTAACGAAAAAACCTTAAGGCATGATGCTTAGAAAAATCATCTAGTAATGTAATTAAAGGATTACAAGATTCCTTGGTCAGTTAAAGATTTTTTAAATTTATTTTTTTTTTTAAGTGCAGATTACATATTACAAAGACATGAAAAGTTCATAGTAAACTCATGAGAATATAAATGTAAGATTTGAAAATAAGCATTTTAACCTGCAGGTTGATTTTTCATCGAAACAAAAATATTGAGATATCAATAGATAATAATTATCTGACGACTGAAGCGCGCGGTCGAATAATATTAACAGAATTGAATTATTAGACGTGTGAAACTGGCACGAAGGACAGCGCCGCTGGTGATCTTCTCGGAGCGGAAGGGCCAGTCATGATCCGTCACTAACGACTAATGCTGGCAATTTGCGTCGACGCCAGGGGACACAACCGAGAGAGCGATGCATGCACGTCATTTGACGTGATTTATACGACGTGTCCCGTTATAATACCGGCAGCCTATAATACAACGCTATAGGGCCGGAAACGCGGGAAGTGCCAGGAGGTGCACCACGTGGTAATCAACATGAGCTACTGGTCGATGATCCCTAACCACTAATGGATCGTGTCAGAAGGGAATGCGATATCGATTATTCCGATGAACGCGACCGATAATATAACATAGAACATGATTTAATCGCAAAACAGGATATCTCTGTAATATATATTATCATGATTTAGAATTATGGCTATAACCCATAATTAGGAACTGTAAAGGCTTCCAAAAGTTGAAAAAAGGAACTACCAAAAAAGATAACCTATCTAAATATTACTAGATTAATGACGAAGATTATACAATTTAGAGAGATTTTATAAACCTCGCAGTGGTTCAACAGTCCCACGAGTTACATCGTTAATGCGCCGCCGATATTTTAGTATCTCTTTAATTAAATGAAGGTCTAATCACGTTTTAACGCAAACTTCATAAAGATGATGACTAGGGCGTGGTATTGCGATGCGAAAACACGACTTGCTGAAGGGAGGGACGAAATGAAGACCTTGATGAAACTGGGATTTCGACAGCTTGGAATAATGTGAGATAGGATGTTTTCCCGCGGGATACGGTGCCTGCAACTCGAGTCCAGAATTTCAGGCAGCGATCGAAGTCCTAACTTGCCTCGCGGAAAATAGATCTAGGAATGTCGCATGCAGATAAGCACTGCAGGAAATTACAGTTCTCATTATCAGGAATGAAATTATGTTACTATTCGCGAATAATAAATATCTTACTGGACAATATTGAAAGTTTTCTTCCAGAAAGGAGAAAAGGAGAAGCATAAAGCTCGAAAAAACTATGGATTATTTAATTTATAACCGTTAGAAATTAAATTACCATCGATCACTGCAAAAATATGCGAATCTAAAGTGATAAATGCAAAATTCAGTTGCGAGTCCCAAAACGTCGGAGCATACGATATTGCGGAACGTAGGAACATCTTTTATGCAACCATCGTAAAAAAAGATGAAGTTTTGTGAGATCGACAATATCTCTGTCGTCGTCCGTATATGCGGACCAACTAGAAATATCTGCCACTTTTTACGGTGGTTACATAAAAAGCGGTTTTTTTCGACGGGTATATCTGTATATCCTACATGCAACGCGCGTACTAATCCAAAGGAAATGAATACTGGAGACCGATATCCTGCTGCGTATTGATGAACGCCCGCGGAATTCGCCGAACCATGCGGGAATTCGCTCCGTGCCATGAATCTCCCTATTCACGGAGGCAGTCATTTTCCCCGTTGGCGGGAGATTTTTCCCATGCGGCGAGAAAAGCAAACAGTTCTCCCGGAGCGAAGCCACGGCGGAAATATGATTCCCGCGACGTCTCGTAAAAACGACTTGGCTTCATTTCGCGGGATTATGCGGCATCCCTTTCGTCTGATTTACCGCCAAGGCCAAGGAGAGGTACGGCACGGAGTCGAGTTGACGAAAAAGAGGAGAATAGACGAAGACTAGGACAGAGGTGATGAGAAGACAAAAAGAAATATACGAAACGATGAACGAAAAAAAGAGAAGGGGGAGGAGAGAGAGAGAGAGAGAGAGAGAGAGAGAGAGAGGGGGGGAGAAGGTAATCGACAGCAGACGGCGACTTCCGGAAGATTACACGAACCGGAGGCTGCAGTTTACTCCATTTGGCAAGCTCGATATTCACCGGGCCGCCTTCTCAACCAGACTCCCCCATCCTTCCCTTCCCTCTCTGACCGTCGACGAATGAAATACGCCCTCGCCTGAATTTCAAACGGCGCTGCAAATCAAATCAGGCCCGCTATGAATCTTCCGACGAAGCCGAGGAGAACGAAACTGGTGAAGTTTTGAGGAAGAGGCAATGAGCGTGTTTGCACATTCGAGAGACAAGGGTGATTTAAAAGGCCAGCGTGGCCGACGAGGACTAATCAACTTCATTGGATGAATAATGTTCTGAAATAGAAGCACCTGAGGGGGTAACATGAGGTTAACATGGGATAACGTGCCGCACCCCGACAAATATCCGTCTAGATTTAGAACGCGAGATTATTGTTTAACACGGGCTCTTCAATCGCGAGATATCGATGCGCACAGATGTATCAGCCAGAATCGATAATATGTAATTTATTTGACGTTTAATATCAGCTTCAATTCGAATAATGAATCAATCGAAATATCAACAAAGACACGAGTTTCCATCCAGTTAATGGGATGAGAGCACAATGAAATGTGACATGATAGTTAATTAGCCCGACGTGCGGATTTCCAGGACAGTCAGCGAATATTTTGCACCGCGCTACGTTTACATGCACGCCCGAAGGGAAACACTCGTGTATATGTGTAAAGGGAACGTTGTATTGCTGTGCGTCTACATGGAGTTTAACTTTCACGCCGCGGGATAATTATTTTAAGCTTTCCGACTATCAGAATTTAACGTCCACAATGAACGACGCGTTCAAGATATCTTGTAAAATTAACATCACTGTCACTGTAATCCGTGCGGAATTGTGTGCGACGTTTGATTTTATTGTACCTCGTCGCTCGCAACGAATTGAGGATAAAAATGATATATTATAAAAATAATTATTATCGCGAATAAAGAATAAATAAAAAATTTATTGTCTTTTAAAATTCTTTTCCGGAATTTTTTAGTTTTTCCCATGTTGGCAAATCTAGATGAATGACACAGAAAGTAAAATTTATTTCTTTTTTAAATTATACGCATTTTAAACTGTAAATCCATTTTTTCCAAAATTATATAAAGCTATTCACATTACGTCATTCCAATTCTTCAATATTCCTTAATAAGTTAATATTATATCCGAGAAAATCACACTTTAGAAAGGATATAAAAAGAATAGTATACGCGTGACAGAAGCAATTGTGTGTTCTTTTCACATTCTAATTAAAGATTAGAGACAAGATCTAATAATATGTTATCTAATCGCTTAGAGTCATTGAAGTGCTGGTAAACTCTCAAGAAGCAATTGGATTAGTTTCACGGCAAATTGGATGAGACCGCTCGATGGAACGGAAGCAAGTAAGCGAACAGGACGAAACCGAGATGACATGATTTCCTACACGCGTTACAAATCGATTGCCGGAAGCAAGGAAGTTCGCGCGGACCGAACACTTCCGGATCTGTCGCCTGCGTCTTGAAGGGAGTCCACGTATAATAATCGCCGAAGTTAACCGATCAAACGATGATTAAGGAACGACGTGTCGCGAACGCAATCGTTGCTCGTAGATTAGATTCCCACTATCAGGAGCGGCAAGGAGGATCGTTAGCGCTAATGACTTAGGGACAAATAATTATCCGTTACGTCTTCTTGCGCGTATAATTTACGAGGAGACATCGCGCAGCAACGATATGAAACTGCAATTACGTTATGATAAACTTCGACGTATGCACCGAGATAGCCGCCGCGCGCTGTCTTATCCAACATTTGTAATATCACGTTCGATTTGGTCAGCGACTGGTGTCAATTTCCGAACTTTCACTCTCCTCTGATCGCCGGTAAAACTTCAGTTGTGCAACGAATAATTTATATCAAAATCGAACTAAAGATGTTATTATATAGCACTTTTGTAACGTTTAATAATCATGATAAAGATCATCGTAATTTTGCATTATATTATTACATATAGTGTAAAAGTACTACCCTTTAAAGATAAAAAATAATATAATTGAATAGAAACGAGTAAACATTGTTAAAAGTAATCCGTTGTTAAAAGATGAAAAATACGTAAATTTTGTATTAGACGTAGATTTCCTTCCGTTATAACATAGTTTCCATGTTTTGTTACTGTGCTATTTGTGCAGTAAGAGTTCTAACAATGAATAATAATTAAATACTTCTTGAACAATTTGTATCATCTGAAGAAGGCAAATCTATATTGAAGTAAAACGCGCTTTTCGAGAAATCTGTTTATTCTAAAATAGTTCTGCATTCTGCTTATTACCGCAATCTAGCAAGAGCTTTAACAAACACTAATAAATATATATATTTCTCAAATTTAAATAAACTTTTTTTAAATCAAGAACTAGAACTAATTAAAAATAAGACCAAACCTCTTAATAATTTATAAATTTCTTCGAAATGATACGCCAGCTTCGCGTACATATACAGTAACTGATCAATTTGCAGAAATGCAGAACACACATTGCGGAAACTTAATCGCATAATTAATGTATAATTAATGGAATAAATGTCTTCGATAAAACATAATACACGTTTACGTTTATCATTTTATACAAATACGCTCTACTTTCGCGCCGAGAGAAAAATTTAAGTGACCACGTTAATATTAGTCAAACATTGTTGAACTCCTTGACATAAAATTCTTATTAAATTTATAAAAGATTTCGACGAATATCACGACAAGCAATTACACACATTGGTCTTTACACCAATTTTGATATTAATATCGAAGTTAACATTAATTGACATACTTTCTCAAGTGGAGTAAATGTGTAAATTAAAGGGGACGTGAACGCACGTGACGATTGCAATTCTTCTCTCGGTCGCGACTACTTGCTAACAATCTCCTTGTCTCGGCTACTTTTTGCCACGAACTTTCTACTTACGTGTCTCGTGTCGGCTGCGAGAAGAGGAGTGTGTGCCTGCAACAACCGAGCGTTCAGGAAATTAGAAGAGAGGTCGCGTGACTTTTTGCTCTTTGCTAGCTTGGAGCTTCATGCTTCCGGCAAGGCCATTTATCTCGTGCGTCGGATTTCAAAAAATGATCAAAATATCGCGTCATTGTTTCATCAGGAATGCCGTTTACGAAACATTAAGTTCTACATTCGTAAAGTTCATATCAAAGATTTGCATTCAGGAGCGTATTCCTTGATGAATTTTAACGAACGCATGATGAATTGTAATCATGAAATTATCTAACAAGGAAGATTACGGAATTTTCACGGATTAAACTTCACGAACGTGGATAAATCGTTATTATTCACCACGTGTAGCTCTCACTTTAACTACAATAGATTATAACCGAAGTTTAATCTACAGCTTGTTAACAAACTATAAAGATAGAAATTGTTTCCAAATTCATCACAGAATACGCTCGTGCAGTTTTTTAAGGCAAAAACTTTGCAAAACGATTTATGTTATTACACGAAATATATATAGTTATTCAATCTAATCTATTCATATATTTATTACTGCGTGAAATTTTATAATCAATAAATCCGTTTTCTTTTCGTAACGATCGAATTAATTAAAGATGAATTGAAATATGTTGAAAGTGATAGCGATTTCGCGTGTAGATAGAAATTTTTGGCCAGCTTTTCGAAAGTTATTTCAGTGCAGCTTAGAGGATTTTAGAGAAGGAGGGAGTTCATTTCTAGGGAGCTGTGCTTTACATGCTATACAATATGTGTTTTTCTCTATCAGGAGGAGAATACTCATGCAAGCTTAGATAAAAAAAATGGAGAAGGGACATTTCTCTGGCTGGTAGCGGCGTTGTTTTTGTTGATTTGGTTAAACGGTTAAGTTCGCGAGCATTTAAATGCTTCCTTCGCAATGCAAATTTGCTCCTTTTGCATACCGTGCGCTTATTAAACGCGGTGAGCTCATTAAAAGCGGAAGTTGACAACGGCGCGTGCGAGCACGAAATTCTCCGCTTCGCATAATTATCGCGCTCACGATAACTGAACTTCGTGCCGCAATGTAACGACGAATTTCACCGCGTCGCGTCGTCGCTATAATGTCGCGGGATAAATAGCGGGCTTTAAAACACACGTTCGATGTTAATTGTTAAAATATTACGATCCACATGGCACGTCCGAGTCAAGTGTTAAAAACATCATCTTACACTGAGAAAAAAAATATTTAGATCCAAAAAAATATTTATTTAAATAGTGCCAATGATACATTTATTTAATATAAACACATATTTATTTAGAATTAGAATATAAATATTTTTTTTCTCAGTGTATTATTCAGAAATGCACACAAGTAAAATTAACGTTACTTCAATGTTACTAAATTAAAATACCTGTCCGACGCACTCTGTCATGGGCAAATAAAAAAAAAAGAAAGGAAAAGGTTGCTGGAAGAAGGAAACGGGCGTGGATGTAATTTTCATTCGATTAAATTCAAGGAGAGAGAGACACGCCGTTCTCGTTTTCCCAGCGCCATCCCGAGCTGCTGTACGAGATTTCCTGATCATTTTCACGTGTACAAGGTAGTCCCGGGACATTCGCGGTGAGTAATTGGAGTTGCAAATCTGATAAATCTCAACAGAGCTTACGACGGCGAAGAAAATACGAGGAGTATCGCAAGAAACTCCACAGAAAATATTTCTTTTATCGTTACTCAATTAATATGCAGTCCTGCCCAAGATTGTACTTTCATGCAATAAATTAAGTACTAGCGCTTGTAATTTGATGTCATTACTTTGTCATTAAGTGAAATATATTGATTCGTAGGACGTGTCAGATTTTCATCGACATTAATGTTATAGCTATGACTGTGTATTTTTGATCTGCGAATCGATAAAATAAATTAAAACATTAGAAACCGGTTTGTCCCATTAAGTCAGGTTATTCAAGACTACAAGTTCATTTACATTCTAGTCGCACACTCTATCTCAAGTAAACTGCGCATAAAATTTGTTTTTATTTAAAAATATTTTTTAAAAGAATTATTAGTGGAGAGAATCGTGAAGAAAAATATCAGCTTACTACGTACTGACATTGTAATGTAACCAGAGAGATGGTAAAATATCACATCGCTCTTTCCAATTGCATTACATATTCTATAACTTAAAGATTCCGAGCATCTCCGAAAGAAAGACATTGTGATTATTAATCGAAACGTTCGTTATCATTAGTGGCGCACTATCTTTCCCGAAATTCTTACTGGCGAAATAGCAACCCTTAATTTTCCAGGATCGAGCGCGGGAAGTGGCCGCGTGTACGGCCAAATTGAATTTCATATTTCGCTGCGCATCGTGAGTCGGGCTTCCGGCCGCTGCTCCGACGTCCCCTTGTAATTAATTGCCCTTCAAGCCTACCCTGCTATAGTGTACGATCCAATGGAAAAAAAAAGTTTGCCGCGTCGCGAGCGAAATTAGCATCCTAATTTCCCTTTCTTGCCATCGCTCTCAACACGATACGGCGATACCATCGCTCTATTTCCATGCCGAATCGAAAGGAGAAGCACGTTAATGAAGATAAATCGTCGCGATTAGCTCAATCGCTGAAAGCTTTTTCTCGATGAATAAATGATCGTGCAATCGCTTTAATTTGTTTCAGCAAGCTCTGCAGGATTAATAACAAGTTCGTTGAACTCTAAGCACAACTGCAGTACAATAAATAATTAAAGAGCCTATCGGCTTCTCGCGATACATCTATGTTTCATGAAACTATCCAAGAAATGCGTTAAAGGCTTTGGACAGATCAATTTAATTACCTGACGTATTCTATACGCGATACCGTCCATTGTTTTTAACCGAAGCTTGAGCTCGACATCATAAAACAATTCTGTGCGAGATAGCAAACTTTGTTCACGAAAAGAGAAAAGTAGGAAAGCAGACGAAGAAGGGGCGTGCTGAAATAAAACACAGCGCAGTTCTTTCTTTTATCACGGAACAACAAAAAAAAAGAGCGTTCGGTTTCTCCTGTCGTTTCTTCGTTTTGTTTTACACACAACGACGCTATCATGTTCCGGGATTGAAGCATCGGGCCTTTTTTTCATGGAAAAATCGGGAAAATTGAATTTTCACCATCATGTAACGCGGGAGATCGAGAGCGTAGCGATACACGCACGGAGGAACAGGCACGGGAAGACAAAGTGACAAGCGGCCAGGAATGCATCGTTCGTCGGAAATGCTAGTGGACGTATTATACTGTGATTTCCGGCGATATGATATCGATTGCGATTCTGTACGCGTTCCCGAAACACATTCGCGTGTATGCGCGCGCGCGTATATTCGCGCCCCCTTTATCGCCCTGAATTTTCCGTCGCAGAGGATATTGCCCATAAATCTGTCCCACGCGAGTTAGTTCGATACATACAAACGCGGGAAGAATTTTTTTTTTAATATATCGCGACAACATTTCATTTCTCTTTCTCTTCTTTTTTTCAAATCAACGTGATTCGAACTGTCTTTTTTCATGCGCATTTCGAAATTCTAAAGTTTCTGAATTCAGCATTTTTGCAATTGTGGAGCGAACGGCAAATAACATCTGCCAAAACATAAACAAATAAAGGAGAAAAAATGTCATCTGCGGAGAACACAGAGTACAGCGAGACTCGGGAAACCGGAAGAAAAATTCTTCCGCCACGACACAGGCAAGTTCACGGCTGAATTTCGCGTCGAGATTCTCAGCTAAAAAAAAAAAAATGCAAGACAGTAAATTTAAAAAGCAGAAATCTATCCGTGTCCGTTCCATTGTCGATGAGTATCGAAGATATCAGAAGTGCAAGCAGTGCAGCATGTACGACGACGCTAATGCATTTTGGGGCACATACGATGATCGCCGCCGACAAGGCCGCGTTCTTTGCTTAGGCAAAGAGAATCGCAGGGATTCGGTTACACATTTACACATTTATGGAATATCGATTTTCGTCAACGGGCCGCGGCGCCCCGTCAACGGGGAAATTATTCATATATTCGTCGTCGGTGAGACATACCCAAGGGTTGTCCGCGTCAAAGCCACACGAAATTGTACCGCTGCCAGGGCAAATCGATTCACGCGGACAACAAGCAGGAGAGGCAAAAAGAGCAAATTGAAAGTAACCTCTCTTGTTGTCGGGCAAATTTTTAACTTTAGTACAGGACGGTGCGCGAGACACACGGCGGAAGTTCGCGCGACGTTGAAGTTCGCGCGCAAAGTTGCGAGGGCGAGTCTTCGCCGGCGAAGTTTTCCGGACGTGAAAAGATTAAAGAGGATATTAACTTCCGAAAGAAGAGCTACAAGATGCGCCAGTATAAAGAAATAAATTTCCACGGAAAGACCGCGAGTTTCGCGCCGAAGCGCCGTATGACCTAAAAGAGCGGGACTATCTTGGGTGGAGAAGGGGACGGAATGAGGTATGTACAATAATTCATCCCCCGCCCGAAAGAAAGAGGTTCACGTAAGTAAATCCCGTTTGCGGACTTGAGGAATTTGGACTTGTAATTCTTTCCGCGTCCAAGATGTGCGCGTACATGTCCGTCTGCCGGCTACCAATGTGAAGGAAAATTAAAACGCGAACAGACGGGAAAGTAGCGCGCGTGAAACAATGCAGAGATAAATGTCGTTAATTAGAAGAAAAATCTTTCCTACTCGAGATCGTCATGTCATCCGTGAAGAGTGCAAAAATATAGGACGTTTCCTGACGGATTACGACGTCAACAGAGAGTCAAAGGGAGAATTTTTTTCCAAGCTGCCAGTCACGAAGCTGAGAAATTTAATTATCCGACGGACGCGTCGCGCAGCGAGGACGAGGATGAAAATATTCGTCTCCCCTTTCAAGCGCTTTTAGGCAAACTGCACAGGGGCTGGGAGAACTTACGGAAGCTTGGAGCGGCAGATCGATAGGAACATGAAACGCGGCAGAGATACAAAAAGCGCGAGTTTACGCGTCGTGGTAATTAACGAGGCTCAATCTGAGCGAAAAAGCGACACTGCAAATTCGACGATCAAAATAGAGCCCCTTTACTTTTTTTCTCTTTAGCGTTATATGTAGACATAATTACTTGTATATATATTACCGTACGTTACAACAGCAAAGATTAATACTTCCGAGGCGTGACGGAAATTGCGGCGTAAATTAAGGATCGATTTGTTGCCGTGTCTGTTTACGACAAGCAATTTTGAATGTTGATTAAAGGTGGGTTAAGCAATTTCACGACGCTAGCAAACTTATTATTATATATTTTATGTTGGCAATTTACCAATTTTATTGCGAAATTAAAATACCTTTTATATCTACAATAAACCAGAAATACATTCCATTTAGAGTTACATTTTTCTGTATCATGATATTATTTCTGAGATCGAAAACAGAGTTTCGTAAATGAGAAAGTAAAGTTTCTGATAAAATTTCTACGATATTCGATATCTTTGATATAACAATGTTAAGAGATATAGTAGAGAAACAATACAGACACGTTATCTCGAAAAGAGCACTGATCTCAAACCATCAATGAATCAGGATTCTTTAGATAACACTTATCAGCTACAACAACGCTGAAAGCGTAGCAAAATTCCAAGTAAATTGTCTCCTTCATCTTATCAATACTGCATTCTTAACATGACAGAATGCCGTTCACGCGACGGTGCTGTACGAAAATTCGTTGATATTTTACTAAAAGGAATAAAACATGTAAAATACGTGACAGAGGAATATAAACAGTTAACAATGTCATCCATTGACGTATAATTAAAATTTTCTGCCCAAAATTCATTAATGTATCCAACTTTTGTATGTAATCGCCATAACTTTTAATTCCTTAGTTTTGGAATAATAAATTCATTGCCATTAAGAGCATGCCATATTTATCCCGGTAGTGTATAAAAAACAATTATGCTGTTCCGGATTCCGTAATGAAATAGAAATTGCCATGTGCCATACTTTACGTGACTCATGGGACACATTTTTCGCATTAGTAAGACAACCCTCGGAAGATTGGAGGCGAACGAGGGTCAAGGTGGCCGCGATGGATCGTCGATGGAATTCAATTATTATTCCCATAAAACTGACCCTAAGCGGAAACCATTAAATTTCGCGTCCCTGATATCTCTTACAAACTATTTTAGAATTCAAATAATAGGCGATCAATTCTTATCACACCTCTAAATCCTCGATATTGATAACATTTTTATGACACATTAAAAAAAAATATTTCGTTGCATTTAATAGAGTGGATAATGGAATAAATCATCTCGTATCATCAATTTTATTTATTATATCAGAGACGATAATTGAGGAAATTAAACGCGGAAAATGTCTAACCATTTCGAAGTATTTTTCAAGGTCGGCTATTCTTGAAAGATACGAATTTCGTCACAGGATAAAGGTCTAACTCCAAAATTACTATCTACGTTCGCCAGGATCGCCGAGCGTGAAGTTAGAGGGTCTATTCTGGTAAGGGATGACGGTAATTTCGCGGGTTGGGACCAATTCATGTCGAGGGTGAAGCTAGTTCACTGTCAAAGGAAATGTCGCGCCATGCACATTCCATTATCTCTCTGTTTTATCATTTCTTGAATCAGAAATTGCCTCGTTTTTAAATTCATTCTTTTACAGTGCGATGTTGCATATTTTATCTTCGTCAACGACGAGATTTGATCATTTTTAATTTCTGGCGGAATTTTATCGGTGAGAAAAGCTTTTTAAAAGCTTTCTATTCATTAACAGACTTTAGTTCAATAAAGAATAATAATATCTGACAAAACTAATTATTCGATATTGATATACAACCATAGATATACAAACATAGGTAGAATTTCGTTTTAAAGTATTTTTAAAATTATTTAGTTATGCGCGTAATATTACATCATACGTTTTATCATTCGTGATTGAACGTTGTCACGTTTTCCGTATCTAGGCCATCATCTGCAAATGTCAACGATGTCAAAAGAGTTAAGCGCGTGGCACGGAATATATGGAAACGAATTTTGCGTTCACGACAGTAGCGCAATTCCGATTACGGAACAAATTCACCAGCGGATCTCTGAAACAATGAATGCTAAAAGGATGGCACGAAAAGGTGGGAATCTCTCGGTTCCGGCTATTGCCTTTCAGGGTGAAGCGGGGCAGGTCCGGTCAACGGAATACGTCCCTGGTGAAATACGTTCGCGGATACGAATGGTCGTCCATTTGTCCGCTGTCGACCATCCTCCCCCTCGAGTCCCTTGCAAGTCCTTCGCCCTTCGCTGCCCAGCCGCGTTGCGGGACGCTCGCCATTTCTCAGCACGGTTCAATTTAAGGAAAATGCCTGCCGCAGCCATGCGTGCCGATCCATTCGTACGGATTTGCTTCACTTATCGATATTCGATACTCGTGCGTATGATCTGTCCGCGAGTTTTGCGCTGCAATTTCTTCTAAATATGGCACGATATAGATTGTACTCTGTGTTCCCTTTAACGAGGTCACTATCTTTGTACAAAGTGTTCTGTTACGATCAGGTTAATTCGATTTGAATATAAAGGCGTAAAAATATTTGCACATTCATTAGCGATTAATATTGATGAAACCTGTAGAAATTTAGTTGGAATAAATTGTTTTTAAACACGAACAAGATTAGACTTTTCTATAAGATTAATACAAGTAGGGTTTATGGAATATGTAATTATTTGAATTACTTTGCAATAATAATTTTAATTTTTTGTTCGACGTTAATTTTTATTTCCGAAATTATTTTTTTTATTTTCACCAAAATTCAGCATTCTATCTTTCTCTCTCATTCTTAAATTATTGCAGAGAGATTTTCGGTAAACTTGTATAGATAGCCGAAATATTCTGGAAGACACAATAGAAATAATTATTTCTTTATATTTTGCATGTATTCTCTTGCATACAGAGAGATCAGAGTGGACATTATAAATTTCTGCTATCGTGTCTATCATTTTTGAAGTCGTGCCGGACTCTTGGAAAATACTTGTTAGAAACATGTACGAATTTGCTTCGTAGTACAACGAGGAATAGAAGTTCGCAAACTTCGAGCATGTCGAGCATCCACCGAATTGTCTTCAAGGTATCCGCTACAAGACACTTAGTTCATGCGGCAGGTACTTGTGTCACAAGTATAGTCTCCCCCGCAGCTTCGACAACTCGCAACAACTTCTACAAACTTGCGTTAATTGTTAATGCATGGCCAATGGAAACACGCATTTAACTTCGTATTTTAATCTTGAAGATAATTATTTGTTACATCGTATATTATGTTACTTTAGTAGCGTATCTACGTAGCAAGTTTAGATAAAATTATTTAAAAAATGTTCTTTTCTATGTGCCTAATTAATAAAATTAAAAAAAATTAAAATAAAAATCTGTTTTAATTTGTTGAGACATTAAAAAATATACGATATTATTTCTTTTTGCATTTTCTAGTATCGCATTTTTTAATTTAAAGTTCGTGAAGTTAGTATCCCGAAATGTATACTTAAAATTGATATAGCATTTGATTGTCCACAAATAAGTTTTCTGTTCATCTTGTAAAAAAAATAAAAATGTGCCAATTTCATAGATCCTCTAACTTATCCTTCATTTATGCTTAATAATTATACTACTGACACAAATGTAAAATGGAAAATCTAAAAATTTCTAGACATAATTTATCTTTCGTTACAAGACATACTATATGCTGACGATGCAGAATGTTAAATCTGCACATGTCAAACTATCTAAAAGCTCTCTTCAACGGATGTTGGAGTTACGAAAAGAAGTCATTTTTCTCCCGAGAGAAACAATGGACCCTGCTTCAAAGAGTCCGTCTGCAAAATCCGTCTAACCTTCTCCCCGGGGAATAGAGATTTTTGCTGGGGCTATTTTTTCAGGCAATGGGTTCATATCTCTGGCTAGATTACGCGCGTTAAGGGCCGGGGGAAACTCGCCGGAGACTGAAAATGGACGGGCGAGCGTATGTCGAGCTGCCGATGTCGAACGAAAGCACCGACAAGTGCGGCGGCTTAGCGTGGCCGGTCTTTTTTATCCGCGTCATTATTCCGGACTTAAAGCTTCCAGCTCGATCGTGTAGCGTCGTTCGCTCACAGCAATGAGACCGACCGACCAAGCTCGATATGATCTGCAGAATGACCGCGATTAGCGTAACACGCGGTACACCTGGTCTATTTGCAATTTAATCGCGACATTGATTAAGCCACCCTTTCGCTTTCTCACGGTAATCAAAACATAATTATTCTATTGCTCTCTTTTAGTATTCCATTTGTATAATGGTGTTATGATACAGTAACATGTATAATATATATTTCGCCATTTTTGCATCACTTGTTCTTCAACAGATTTAAATTGATGTTTATGTGCAATTAAATCGATAATTCATTATAACCGTTCAATTTTATTACTCTTGAAATTTCAACTTGCAACTTTTGATCTCTCAAATCTGAGTGTTAGCTAATAAATAAATTTTTGTTATTTATTTTTGTGTTTAAATTTTAATCTTTAGTAAGAGTGATTATTTCGTTTTCAATTATCAAATTTGAGATTGAGTTTATAAAGCAGATATGAACAGACATAATGATATCTATAAGTAAGATTTTGTGAAATTTGATCTGGTCTATGGGACTTTGACAATTTTAAAAGTGACGAGAACCTTTTCTTCGTGCATTCAAGTATAAAGGTTTAAATACATCATCGTGAAAGGGAAAAGAGAGAAACAAAGACGATTAAAGTGTAGATTACTCTTCGTAAGTTTTCCTACTCGAGAAGTTCCGACGATCAAAGATAAAGGTCCCGAGTGCATTTTGTGATGTCGCGAGAGATGTGAACGAGGGGAAAGGAAGACTTGTCTGACACAAAATGTATGGTGTAGGCAGTCTACCGTGAAACACTCCATTCGATGGTGTTTGGGTATTCCTGACTACGGGGGTGTGTCGGGGGCGTGCGAGTTACGCGACTTAACATCGAACGTGCAACACACCGAGAGCTTTGTCGGATAAGGATCCCCTTGATCCAAAGGAAGTTCGGCGAACACTTGGGTCTGACAACAATGATGGTAGTTACCGTATTTAATATAAGTATCATATAGTAAAATTATCCGTTTAAATGAAAATTTCACAATCTTATATGAGGCAAAATCTAATTAAAATATCAATTATGCGCAACTAATAAGTAATTTTTTTGTACCTCCGTATTTCAGATATTTTCGTAACATTCTATTTGGTGAGATTTTACTCAATTGGAACTGATTTAACTAAAATACGAGCTGATTAAGCTCTTCGAATTCTCATCAACAACATCTGGAATGTAATTTTCTTTTTACGATGGTATAAGCTCGAAAAACATCTTTAAGAATATTAATTTCATTATTCGGCAATAAAAATCATGTGTTGAAATAAACGAATTTTTTATAAACTTTAAAAACGATCACGACATAATTTTTTATTTAATATAGTATAGTATTATTTAGAATAGTATTACTTATACATATATGTTTTACGAATTTATCTTAAAGTCAGATTATTTTTCGTTATTCTTCATTAATATAAATGTTAAATCTACCAGAAACATAAGTGCTAGTCTACAAGGTAGCTTTAAGAAAATATTTTAGCTCTAAGCCGTAAATTGTAACCAATCACGATCGATTATTCTCCTCACATTCGACTGTGATTGGTCACAGTTTACGGCTTAGAGTTAAAATATTTTCTTAAAACAAGGTTGTAGACCAACACTAATATTTATGCAGTTCTTGAAGAGTTAAGTTAAAACGAATTTACAAATATACATATCCATGGAGTAGAGTATATACTTTATGGTTATGGTTGAATGCATAATTGTGTTGCAATTGTTCCTTTGTTTTATAAAAAAATCTATTGGTTCCAACACACGTGATAATGAGACTTTTTTATCGCTAAGTAACGAGACCGACGGCGTAAAATTTAACTTATTTCAGGCGCGAAGTCTGAAGAGATAAACTCGGAAGCACTATGTAGGCGCTGTTTACATTATAATGGCACGGTGCATATAGCAACACCCTGGTTCATCTAATCTCGCATGTGCACGACAAGGCCGTCGCGGATAGCTATCGCTGTCGATTTCTGCGATACATCGCGCATTTCTCTCTCGTCGTCCACCAATATCCAATTACGACGAACACGCGCGCTCGTTCGTGAACGTGTACGTTACATCTGCGGATTACGTAAGCGATGCTCTCGCGCGGAGCGCGAGAAACGCGCGGCTGGAAATAACGCGCGTTTGAGAGGAAACACAGAGAGCGATATCCGGCAACGACGACGACGACGAAGACCCGTTTTGCCTCTCGATTGGTCGTCAATCTATCGAGTCAATTAGCGGCAACCTGTCCGCTCATTGCGCGTTTCGTAACATACACTCGGACGAGCGTGCAGGGCGTTGTGGAATTAACTGGACCGTGATAACCTTGGTAGCGCTATCATTAGATTAGCGCGCCTCGACTAGAGAAGACACATCACGAAGATTCTCCATAAAATATTTCCCATGAAATATAAATAGTAGGAAAATATTGACGATAATAAAATAGAGCGAATGAAAAAAGTTCTTTGATGTAAAACAGTAAGGGAAAGGTCAACGCGAGAGTCTAAACATGTAGATGCATAATTGTTTATGATGAGTACTACGAAAATAAAAGAAGCCAAATGTTTCGAATCACTATTTCCTCAATGCCTTCCGCAAATTAATGCAGACAAAATTCACTGAAATTACGAATATGGGATGCACAAAGGAACAATGACAAAATATATTATAGCGATAATATTTGAAGTTCAGCGTTATTGGTATCGTGGAAATAATCTTTCATTATCAGCGCTTCACGCGGGACTTACTTGCTCGCGCGATTTCGCCTGTAATTCATCATTTAATCTGACATAACGGCGAGTCGCGTGGCGGTTAATAAAAAAATCGAGCGATCCGCTTAGGGATGTGTCACATAAGCTTCATGAGAAGTCACTCCGTGTAAACATCGGCACCGTATATGTATATGCGTTTGTATGCGAATATTGGCTTGCGAACCCTGCGTGTCTCACGCAGCGTTGAGCGTTTGTTGGCTGACAGCAGTGGTTTTGCGAGACTCTCGGGGAGTTCGCACTGACTTAGGGTTGACTTAGAATTCTCAAAGCGGCTTGGACCGTGCCGAGATCGGGTGCCAGTGTAAACTACACGGCGAAGCGCTCGGTAAAGCCGGTTAACGTGCCGCGACTTTTCCTAAGTATAACAAATCGATGTAGAACGCGCAGAAACATAGATATATAAACGAGCGGCACGATCGATTTTGTGCATGCGAAAAAGATTAATTGATTGGAGCTATCTACGTTATTCATATTTGTTGATAATTTGAAAATATTAATGAAATATTACTGTCCAATTATCCAAATAATTTTCCAATTAGAAAAGTGAAATTTGTTTAAATTTGCAAATTTGTTAATTAAAATCTCTAAAGTAGAGGAAATTGAATAAAGAATTAATTGTAAAGCACTGCAATATGCCAAATCTTAATTTGCATATTCAAATATGATTTTTCTGATACAAAGGTTTAGAAAATCTGGACAATTCTGACATTTGTATTTAAGTAAATGAATATTGTAAGTATTATAATACCTAGAATACAATAAAATTCAATACGGATATTAAATTATCGAAATTAATTAATATTTTAACAAGAATTAACTTTTTTATGCGTCACACCAGACTGTGCCAAAATATTAAAAGTATATTTTGATTTAGTAGTACAAATCCGTTATAGTTATAGCTACTGATGACAATATCGTGAACACCCTAGATAATAAGACGCGTTTCTTCTTTTCCGTCAAGGCTATTCCTTAACAGTGGAAAAGTCGACAGGTGTTTCTACGATCTTGTTTATGTCTCACAGTGTTTTTTTTCTTTATTTCCGCTCCTCTGTTCTCTCTTTTCATTCCCTCTCTCGCTTTCGCGGAGCTATTCGACGCACTCTTATCGCATGAAGCCGGTCGTGAAGTCAGCGAGAAAAATGGTTCTGCGATTCTCCTCGCTCGCGTCTCTCTTCCAACTTCGTCGCGACGGTGTTCCCCATCTCCTCCTCCTCCTCCTCCAACTGTTTTTGCGAACTGTTTTTCCTTTTAGTGCGCTACTACTCCGTTTTTCCACCATCCGCAAAGCTTTTCCGCGACGTTTCGTTTCACGTCGCAACGACGTTATAGGGAAAAATGTAATAAATGGCTTCTATTCGTTAACCGTCATAAGGCAGGTAGAATAGAATGGCTTTTTTCTGTCTAAACACGTTGACGTTTTAGGATAAATATGAATAAAAAAAAGAAATGCCGGTGATTTATAGAACCTTCAACAGCAACAGGAAAGTTAAAATGATGCAAATTCAGTAACGTTCACACATGCCTGCGTAACATTTGTGCAAATGTTGTTTCTGTATTATAACCGAGAGAAGTACTGCACGATATTAACATACATGCAAATGCCAGTCCGATTAATTTACGGTAATACACATCGTTTCGATAATTTACCGATATTCGACAATTTATGCCGTCGTTCGGTACGAAAACAACGCGCGATACTCTTAAGTATTCATAATCCACCTCGTTCTAGCTCGATACGAAATTATTCAGCTCGGCATACTCATATAGACCGAGAGTCATCTCGCCATTCAATTCAATTTCCACCGTTAATTAACTCAATATCCAATACTGCATATAATTGGTATGCGAGTGCTTTACGAGCTATTGTTCTTATAAATTGAACAATTGCAAAAGGTGGATGCGAGGATAATACTCTTTTTTTGTGCGTCACCTATATTATTGCGTGACTATTACAACACCATGAAAGCAATAATCTCGCATTTTTTTATATGCATAAATAATCGAATTTTTTATTAAAAAAATTCATTTATTATTAAATTTATTATTTAAAAATAAGTTAAAAAGTGTAATAGTAAGTAAAATTTGTAAACAGCTTATTAAATGTTATTTTTAAGATGTTTTTTGAACAGAATAAATATAATGATAAATCATATATATTGTTCAAAATTATTGATTAAATCCTGCATTGTCCAAAAAATAATCTTAAATCAATAAAAATCTTCAAATCGATTGAGCACACAATAAAATGTATAGAGAAACTTATGCAACTACGTGCGGTCACGTTGCTAAGAATACTGTATCGTGAATTACGTCTAACGCAATTTCTGCTTACATGCGTAACTCGTGCCTTGAAGGCTCTTTCGAAAAAAATCCCCAAGTTGAAACACGTGAATGGCAAACACAAGGCCACGGTATTAAGAAACTCGTTCTAAGTTGAAGAACGGATTATAGAACGAGACTTAATGCTTGTTATATTTCAATAGAGAAAGTAGTATTTCGGATACGTTGTAAAGATATACACCTCTTAACTACGAAGAAACCAAAGGTTATTGAAATCCTAAATGAGAATATTTTATATATCAATAAAATACATATATAAAATTCCTGGATAAATTATTAATAAAATTAGTTTCGTCTTTCAGATATTCCTAACAAAAAGTCATTATAATAGATTTAAATTAATCAATATAGTTCGGACACACAATTATTTTCGAGAAACCGCAATTGTTGTTTGATTAAAATGAAAAGTCACTGTCGAGATATGAAAGTTCGGTTCAATGTGGAATGACTCACCGTGTCGAGATTGAATAGGCTCGAGACCTTCTTCAGAATCTGCGACTTCTTCTTTCTTCTGGAAGTCATCTTACTGTTGTGTTATCGCAGTTCCACTGAGAGCGATGTTTTATTAATTCAATTAATCCCGTCGCTCAAATCGCACCAAGGCACATCATATCTTTCTTGCTCTTCTCACAAAACGCACGAAGCTGCACAGCACAAGATAGGCGCACGGTCGAATGAATAATATTTGTGGTTTCACGGATGTGCAAAGGACACGCGGAATTTATATCTGTTTGATTTCCCACAATCTTTACGATTGCGCATAAGCCTCGGTTTAGTTTCATTGATTTATTCTGAGGAAAAGAAGATTTGCTGAAGTTGCATTCGCCGAATTATGTGAAGCAAGTAGTCTCTTCCCGATTATAAATAATCAGTTAACTAGAAGCTTTCTTTCTTATCGAGCTGAAATATATTTTAAAATTGTTTAAAAATATTCTATTTCTATTTTTTTTTATAAATAATAAATCGTTCACACTTCACTAACTACTCGCGTTTTCACTAAATTATTAAGTCTGTGAAATTGACATCTTAAAATGCGAATTTTTACAAAATTGACATGGCATTTGAGTGCCCAGCATTTGTCCATAAATATGTCATTTTTTATCCACTTTGCAAACAAATTAAAAATAAACAAAAATTTCATTATCAGTAATCGTCAATTTTGTAAAAAATTCGCATTTTGCTAACTTCACACACCTTAAATTATTATACGCTGTCCTAGTTTAATAGGACATGTGGATTTCCTCTAATGTCACACAAAACGCTACGGATTCTTAAAAATTCGAGGGTCCTTCACGCGAGCAGTAATGTCGAAATGGTTTGAGCACGACGAAACAGTATATACGATACCATCTACTCATGTTTCTGCTTTCGAGTCCCGTCAAATGTCGTTCCGTAAGTGAGCTTTAGTCTCTATTGTATCGCGAGGGTCGTACG